>WYDF02290248.1:0-16315 GCA_009867245.2 Adranes taylori
ATATAGGAGGGGAAAGCTTTTTTAAAAATTATTTGCGTATGTGATAAGCAAACAAATAAATATTTATACCTGTATTACATTCTCCTATTTAAAATATACGAATTATGAGGAATGTTATTTTAATTTTGCATATAGCCATATAGAGGGCGCAAGTAATAAATCATATGGTTCCGAAATTAACCACATTATATTGACACGTGTTGAAAATTTCATCAAAATACAAGTGGTTTAGTAACAGTGAATTTTTAAAGTTAGTAAGGCGTTCAGAAGCATGGAATTGAATCGAGAGCATTTCCGAGCGATCATTTTTTTACGACTTTCGAAGAAGTTTATCGCAACAACAATGTCTTACCGAGTTGGTTGCTGTTTTAGTAATGAAGCACCATATCAATCGACAATTTCTCGCTGGTACTCTGTTGGTGCCGAAGAATTCTGAATTGTTTCAACAGAGGCCGCTCCAAAAATGTGTACAGTATCGTCAGTGGCGACGAGTCTTGGATTTATTCTTATGAACCCGAGAATAGATGTTAACCCCCTGTTTGGATGTTTCAAGATGGGGAGAATCCAACCAAAGTCATCCCGCAGTATGTCGAAAAAGATGGTCACAACTTTTGTATTAAAATCCGGGCATGGGGCTACAATTCCTTTACAAAAATCGAAAAACGGTAACTGCTGATTGGTACACAACCGTTTGAAATCATTTCTATGTTGTGGAAAACAGGCCACAGCCTTCGCCATGACAATGCGAGTGCTGACATTGCTCGACAAACATTTGAGTTTTTGGAACAACAAAATATCGAATTGCTGGATCATCGTCTGTACAGCCCTGACTGAAGTCCCAACGGTTTTTTTTTTACATTTCTCGCCATCAAGAATACACTGCGTGGTCAACGATTTCAATCACCTGAAGATGCAGTCGATGCTTTCAAAATGACCATTTCGAGCACACCCATTGAAAACTGGAATAAGTGCTTTAACAATTGGTTTGAATGATAGCAAAAGTGCATGGACAATGGTGGCAAGTACTTTGAAAAATAATAAAGGAATGAAATTTAAACTTCCTTTTTGTTAAAGCTATATGCAAAATTAAAAAGACATCTCTCGTATAACGTTTATCACCGGTCATCAATCGTACATTAGTATATAAAAAGAAAAAAATTGGGATTCAATTGGATTGAGACGATCATACGACTATTCAAAATTGATGTATTGTAAGAAGTTGCCATCTGTTTCTGGGGTTTCAGTCTAACATTACAGTTATCTACTTCAGTGTATCGCCGACTCAAACACGACTCACCCATGTGGTCTAGGCGAATTAAAACCACTTGTCAGCGCGTATTCTTTCCAAAAATCGGGATTTTCTTAAAACGCCATGGGACGCGGAACAAATTGTTAAAAATTGGGACTGTCCAACCAACAGCGGGACGTCTGGTCACTTTATCCTAAACACCACGTATAAACCGTCATTAAAAAATTACTTAAAAATTATATGTAGTTTAAATAAAATATTATTCAAATTAAAATTGAAGTATCGGGAAATGCTACCGTTTGTTGAAATAATCGGGCACGTCATAATGTGGCTACTACGATCGGGCCACAATTTAATAATAATCTACACAGAAGAATTGTTCATAGAATTATTTAATGTGATACAATAAATTAAATCTATAATATTTACATATACAAAATTACCTACAATACTGTCTTATACATAATTTACAGTAAACGAACAAAGTTAATGAGTACAACTAAGAATAATACATAATTTAAGATAATGGATTCGAAATTAATATACAATTATTTATTTGTAGCTCGAAAGACTGCATGATTAATGAGACTGCATGATTAAGATGGTGTCGTGATCGGCAATACTTGTTTATCATAGAAACATGTTTAACACATATAGAGATTGTTTGTTCTTTGAAATCATCACTCCGCTAGTTTAAATGCTTATAATACCTGACCGGCAATTGGGAGACTCGGGTTCGAATCCGGAGTGTAGTTATTTTTTCAAAAACAAATACAAATAAATGGACAAAGTTAATGAGTATAACTCAGAATAATATATAATTTAATATAATGGATTCGATATTAATATACATTTATTATTTGTGTCTTTAATCAATTACAATATAAAAAATTATACAACACCAAAATACTTACGTAGCATAGGTACTAGGGAGGTAAATTAAATAACTCTTTGTATCACTTTCTTCCATGTGCTTTATATAGAGTGGTTCTCACTCATGCATTTCTGTTGCACATGCAGTTTAGAATTGCATGCATTTCTGGCCATGCAAGTGTTAACATGCGAATGTGTTCCCACTGATGCATTTTTTGATGTTCTGATAGTTATTTTCTTTATTGGTTGTTACTCATAAAAAAATTAATACCATACTTTGTTACTCATTACAGACTAAAACCTGTGAATCTAAGCTACTGTGGAAACTGCCTGACGCACCTGAAAGAATTGGCAAGACATAACCATTTAAGGTTATGTTATGGTGGGTGCCAGCACATTGAGATTGAGGGCAATGAAATAGCGGACAGGCTAGCCAGGCAAGGGGTAAAGAGTAATCTAATAGGCCCCGGTCCGCCTTGTGGTCTAACTAAGAACACAGGAAGCGGATATTACGACAGTGGGAATACGAAGTCAGAATACGGAACAAAGTCCCAGGTCATGAACACTCAATAGCCTTTATAGACCCAACATCTGAGTTAAATACCAAAATATTCAGTTTCAACAAAGAGGAACTGTCCATATATACAGGTTGTATTACGGGGCATTGGTCTCTTAAACTACAATATGCATAATATTGGTAAGGTTGAGAACCCATGCATGTCTATTATCCCATAAGAAGGCAGAAACGGCAAAACACATCTTATGTGAATGTCAGGCAGCATCGAGCTGCAGACAAACACAGCTCGAGGGCATGTAGTAAATGCCGCGAACACAGGGAACAACACCCGAAAACAGTCATCAAGTTTATGAAAGAACTGAGACGGTTTTAAACGACAAGAAGGGACATGCTACAAAAGATCTTTAAGGTCGACGTGTTTGGGGTGATAATCCTGCCCCCTACATAATAATAATAATAGTAGTCCGCGCCGCAAGGTCACGTGTAAAATATCGCTTTTTAAATTTTTATTTATGAAACTTCCGATTTTTTCACGGACCCTGGTAGTTCATGGCGCAGCCCCAAAAGAATTTTTACTTACCACGGAGCTCTTGGATCATCCCATAGAATCCCAAGGGTTCTTATGGATTATTTTGGGAAACTTTGACCTAGATTATGGTGTCGTTCGTATGGGGTCAATTTCTATTTAATTTATAAAAGTATTTATTATTTTGCCATATATGACATCGTTAAGTAAGCTCATTAAATATTGCAAAATACCAAATGCGACATTTTGCGAAGTACGTTTTTGCTTTATAGCTACAGGTGTACACGTCTGTGGCTACAGACTTATCGACTAAGACTTGCTTTATAGAGTAAAGACCTGCTTATCGACATAATCTAATTAACTATATTGGGTGTAAATATCTTAGCTCTAGAGAAAGTATGAAATATGGGGATGAAAGAGTTTTATTTCTAATTTATCTATCTTTTATTTAAACACATAATCACGTGTAAATTTGATTTATTTGTGAAAAATAGGTTTTTGCTTAATGAAACTCTTTTTCAAATCAAATTTACTCAAGAACTAATTATTTCAAAAATTTGAGATTTTGTACCATTAGGTGAACATTAAATTTTGTAACTTGTTATTATAAGGTACTTGTTAGTCATCTTATTGACTTGTTAGTATGAAGTTATCAACATTTTCAACTTTAGTTTACAAAAATTGGGAGGCTGACGCGTCTACCATTTTTTTTTAAATTTAAGTACTTTAAAATGCTTTAAACTACCATGATTAAATACATTTGAAATCTAGTAATTTATTCTACTAATGAAAATTATTTCTTTGTTTCAGCTTGTGTAACTAAGAAACTCAAAATTTAGAATAATAAATTGAAAGTAATCTGAGCGCAACCACTGGCCTTCTAATTTTAAATTTAGAAAATCATCTAAACGTATTAATAAATTTATATAACTGCGAATTTAAATTATGCGAATTACTCACAATCACAAGAAGAACAACAACAACAACAACGGCACAATCCAGATCCAGCACGCATTGAAGACATCTGAGGATTTTTTGTTCAAACTTTTCCGTTTCTATTAAATTTTTGAGTGATTTGTGGTGAGTTGTTAGAACAAAATAAATTGACTTCTTTTTTTCTTCACTATTCGTAAATAAACGGGTTGATAACCAATTTTTTTTTGCTATTCGTTGATTAATTTCATGCGTAATTATTTTTGAACATTGCGAACGTTCTGTATAATTCAGTTTACTTCTTGAATAATTGCTTTAAACGAGAAAATTTTCTTCACAATTTTTATAAAAGTTAAGTGTCAAGTATTACAATTGCCGTTACCATCGATTCCTTGCTTTACAAATTTTTGTTTACGGCTGCCATAAAAAACAATTTGTGTGTATGTGTTGATACAAGATTTATCACATACTCAATCCTTGGAACATTCTGTGATATACAACAAAAACTGATTTACTTATAATTAAATTTGTTAAGTTATTGAGCTACGTAAGGGCGATTTAATCGTTGAGTGTATGTAAATTACTGACATTAAGAAGTTTATAAGCAGAAAAACAGAACCAACACCTGCCACAAGATTCTTAGGAAAAATGTCTACGAATCGTCAGTGGAAACTTTTCCAACCGCCCGATAATCTCAATCAAGATGCGGCCATTCTCGATTTTAAAATGAACAGCAATGGTAAGTGTTGTTTTTTCATATTTTGTATAATTAATTTAACAGAATATTTGGCATTCATTCTCACTTTAAGACAGGAGAATTTTATATCAAAGCTGAATAAGCGAGAATGTAGAACAGTTAAATTCACGGAGTAGAATTTTTTGTCCAGATTTTTAGGAAACATTCCGTACTTCCTTTATTAGCATCTGATACGTTGTTCGCATCAGTAATTTAACTTTGATTTCATTAATACTGGTATAGCTGTTAATTCGTATTAATTGTCATTTTAGCACTTTATAGTAAAGTACTTTCGCTAACTACAACCCGAAACCAAAAAATCTACAACCAAAAACCAATAATCTACAATCAACGTGTAATTACTATTTATTGTTTTATTTTTTGATGAAATAAGGACGTTTCTAATTCTTTTACACTTATACATATCCTGATATTATCTTTTGTTATTAGTATTCGTTCGATAGAGTTTCCTCATTCAGTGCTCTTTTAAAGTCACTTTCCTCCCTATTTAAAATACCGTATCAATAACGCACGTGTTGCCTGTCAACTGTTTCTTACTGCTTTTTTTTTGTATCTCATTGAGTACTGCAATATTAAATGATATGTCTCTACGTGAACTGTTTGAAGGTATAAGTCCACTTTATCCAGCCTTTTGATTGTCCAGGATTCGGCGGGATAGCAAATACTAGTGTCCTTGTCAGCTGAGACCGAAGAAAAAGAATATTTTTATTGCACCCTAATCTTATTGCCCAGTCCCCAGTCTTATAGTCTAATTAATAGTATCACCCAGTTCATATTGTTTCTTAGTCATGTAATAAATAATACGAAATAGTTTCCATACTTATTACTACTTTACTATGTATTATTACTTTTGTGAACAATTTTAGAATATTTTTTTAGATTATGCAATTTGTGTTCCTTTTAAGGTTACAACTTTAACTCTCGTGCCACCGCTGCGGTAGCCTCATCGGGTTACGGCAATGAGTTTCCTCTTCTCTCTGCAACTGAGAAGTCACCGTCGGCTAGTCACCATCATCAAATGAGTAGCCATCAAAGCGCAATGGGAGGAGGAGGAGTAAGTGCGGCCAGTGCACATCATGGTAATAGCGTGCATCATGCTAATCATGTTTTCGGTGCCAGTGTATCAAATCAGCAGCATCATCATAGTAACTATTTTAGCTCGCCGAGTAGCAACAGTGGAACAAATATTACTGGCAACGATATTGGTACATACATTTTTTCTAAAATATGGATGTGCAGTTTTAAGTTTGTTGATATGTACTTAAATACTTCAAATAATTTACCTATCATCAATAGAAATTTGTTGGCATAAATACATTCGTTTCACGCCAGAACATCTTATGGTCTAATAGGTTTGATTACGAGGGTTCCTGCTTTAATTCCGGCATAGACGCAAACAAAATATTTAGAATTTAACAAACGACTATTGATTTTCAAATATTCCCCGTGGCAATCTACGTATTTTTTCATGCGAAATAACCAGTTGTAATAACATTTACTCCAATCCTAAGATGGCACGCTCATCACGGCATTTTTAAACGCTTCAACTGCATCTTCTGGACTTGAAAAAGTTAACCACGCATTGTTTTTTTGGAATTGTATAAAAGTTGTTTGGACTTAGATCAGGGCTGTGTGGAGGATGGGTAAGTAATTTCATCTTTTGTGTGCTTACATAATCAATTGTACGTTGCGCTGTGTGGGAGCTTGCATTGTCCTGTTGCAGAATAATGCGACGTTTTTCATTGGTTTTTCTCATTTCAGAGAAAATTTCTGGTAAGCAAATAGTTGTGTACCACTCAGCATTCACTGTTCTGCGATTTTTAGAGGGATAGTAGCGACGTGCTTAGTTTTCTATACAAAACAAGCAATCATTTTCTTCTAAACGCTCTGATATGTTGTAACTTTTGTTGCATTGCTTCATCTTGAAACATCCAAACAGTGGATTGTTGTTTTGTTTCAGGTTCATAAGAATATATTTAACTTTTATCGCTACTAACGATATAGTGGACCAAATTTGACGTACCTGAGTAGAATCGCTGATTGTTTCTTTGCACCATTTGACTCGAGCCTGTTTTTGACTTTGAGTTAAATTATGCAGTATTCATCGAGAACATATTTTTCTTACACCCAAGTGATTATGCAAAATTTGATTTATTTGTTTCATATCAATGTCTAAACAGGCTGAATTTCCCTATATGGCACATGACGATCTACCATTATCAATGTTTTCTGCCGTTTTTGAGGTTGTTGGTCGACCTTCACGAAATTCATCACTAAGACTGCTCCGACCAAATTTAAATTCTTGATACCACCGAAAGTTGTTCTAGATGATGCCTCGCCACCAAAAGCAGTTTTTAGATCATCCAAACACTTTTACACTTTTCTGTATTCGAAAATAAAACAGTATCATTGCTCGAGCATGCTCACGATTTAAATCCATATTTTCCCTCCGATTATCGTTACTTTAAAATTAAATTGTACTCGAACTGCTATCAGCTAACTACAGTGTTGCCATATCCTGAAATTAAAACAACAAGCCTCGTATTGCTATCATTAACTTAAACGCTAAATTCCATTGTTCACCAAACATATAACATCGTTTCCAAAAAAAACTTTGCTAGATATGTTTATGTTTTCAACCTGTTTTTTTCCGGAAGTTAATTTACTTTTATTGAAAAATTGCCCGTAATTACATATTGCCCATTGAGCGTAAAAAGTTACTAACAATCTATTCGGCAACCTATGACATGCATGCCACCAGATGTCACATCAAAGATTTATCAGAAACTTTTTTCAGATTTATCAGAAACGTACTTTTTTTGTTGCATTAAATTCTTTAAGAAAGTTTAACAATTAAAAATGGTACCCACCCTATGTTTGATGAAATTTGTATAGTATCTATCTTTCGGTTCTTTGTGAAGGGCACACAAGTGAACTTTTTATGATTTACTCAGAGTCGTTCATTATTGAATTTTTCAATGGTTGTTAGTGTACACGCATGAAATTCAGTATAGCAACCTCAATCAGAGACCGATTTATGATTATATCATCTCGTCAACTAGACTATGGTAAAGATGTCCACTTTATTTAATTATTATAGAAATCCATTAACTCCATTAACTACTTGGTACTTTAGAACAGAATGAACTGAACAGAACATAAGACATTAAGATGAGACAGAAAATGTGTGATTTGTGCGATGTGACGAAGAGTAATGATTTTGGCGCTTAACAAAAGTGGTACACGGTACATGCTCTTGGTACATACGTGGTACATGCTCTTCTGCTTATATTGTCGTAAAATGGCTTTTAAAAGTGCTCCTTTTATGCTTCAAATGATCATTTCTTTCGTATCTTGTACTTTAATTTTCAAATGAGTTTCGATGTTCTTGCTCTAAACCCAATTATTTCTATTCAATAGTCGTATACTGAACGTATGATCTATAGGCATATATCGCTACTATTCCTTGTGAACTAGCTTTTTCTGCCAAAAAGCTAGGCCATCAGGAACTAGCTTTTTCTGGTAGCACTTCTCGAGCATTTTTATTCGAAAAGAATTCGATCGAATCGACTCTGGTGTAAACATAAATTCTTTCCCACGCATTTGTCAATCTGATTGTTTGTTTCTATTGCTGATCATATACCTCTCATAATTGAATTCCTCCAAGTTTCTCTAGTAATTCGTTATCTTCTTAATCATATTGCTCGTCTCCGAGCATAATGTAGTTAGTTTGCATGTTGTACTTTTATACCTGCTGTATATAATCAAAATTGTCGTACTTTACCGAATTCTAAGATGTTTATACCAACTCTCTAGCTTTAGTATCTTCAATTCACTATTTTTTCTCAGCTCACAAAAAAAAAATCACATTTCAGGCTCTGTTATAAGGTATATGGATGTGACTTACCAGAGAAGTTTAATATATTTAAGATATCACTCAGTGGCATGCAGTAGGTATCAAAGACTAGTGTTCGTTGTACTACATTATCATCTACTTGTATTGTATAACCTTTGAAGAGACTCTTAGAGATGGAGTAGAGTAGCTGAGTTTTATTATTAAACGTAATAAATATGTCAGTAGATTATTTTTGCTACTGTTCGCTCCATGTATATACATTATATTATCCAGTTTTAATTTCTGGTTTAGGAAATGGTCGTTTTCCGCCAATCGGTCAATTTACCTTGTCTGATGTAACGACAAACAGCAACACTGCTAGTACGAATCCATCATCGTATAACGGTTTATCAAGTGCTGGTGATTCATCATTATTTACAGTTAATGGTAGTACTAGTGCTTCGAATATCGATCGTCATTCCTACAATAGTAGCAGTAGTGTTAATAATAGCGATTCCAATTCGGCTAATATGGGAACAAGGGAGACCGGTATCATCGAGAAATTATTAGTAAGATTCAACACGGTATTTATTGCATGCATACGTTTTATTAGTTTTACATACTTAGATATACATACACTTTAATTAATTTCGATGACCCTATGATCCGAAAGTTTTCTTTAAGTCATTGGAAGATAATGACTTCACAACATTCTTTTCGTTTTTAAACTGAGCGTCTTTTCAAGCTAGTGTGTATAACAAATGATACACACAGAAAATTCTAACATAAAACTTATTTATTTATTTTTAATGGTCCAGAATTATGTACTCTAATTTCTAGAACTGTTTGTACGTGCCAGAAAAAGTACCTTTTAATGTATACATTTTTTTAAAATTAATTGATTGGATGATACCACCCAAGGAATGGGAGAAATGAAAACTATTGCTTTTGAATATCTTCCATCACTTTTGAAAATCAAGAATATTATCATTAAATTACCGTTTATTTATGGTAAAAATATAATTTTCTGTAAAATGCTTTTAACGAATAATTGATAGAGCATACTTTCATTTATGACCGAATAAGTAGTATATTATAATTAACATGTAAATATTTATTGAAAACTATACCACTTTGCCACTTTCATGGTTACAGCATTGTGCTTAACCATTTTGAGAAGATAACCAGATCCATAAATGTAAAATGCAAAATTGGATATGTACGAAAGGCGAGGAAATTAATAAACCAACAACTTATAGATTATCGGAAGTAATTCTATAGGCTCGACAGGGTATCTGTTTTGAACATCTGTTTTGAACTTTAATTTTGGTGAGGCATCTAATTTGCTAATTTTAAATGATGTCTGCATCATTTAAAATTAGCTGATATATTTTAATTTGATCTGACGTACTTATATTGTGGTAAAGCTAAGGTGGCCAATCGTTCTTTTCTAGGGAGTTTTGTCCTCATTTGCCATTAATTACATTTCTTTTAAAAATCTTACTCCAAAATTACTAGTGTTTGTACTTCACTGTTCACTCTTCATAGTACATACAATAGAAATAATGGACAAAATTGTGATTTCATTACCAAAAATATCGTAGGTGGAAGTCATGGAGGATGTATTTGATAAGACTGGTAAAGCAAACTATAATTATTTCTTAAAAAATTTGTTAAACGAATAAAAATAAAAGACTGTTTAAACGAGTAAAAATGTACTCATGTTATTGAATAGCATATTGTTTAAATTGATTATAAGTTTAAAGTAAGTATAAACTAAAAAAAAAATGATCGGGCGAGAAATTTAGCGTAAATTGCCTTACCTTGTTAGCAGAAACAAAGGAATAATAATCATAATTTTGAATTCAACTCTCTTGCATCATAAATCTAGAGTAAATGGCAATAAACAATGTTTATTTCATCCTTGTTAAAGAAATCTAGTAATACTATGTTCGAAGCATACATGAGTTTTGTAGATTGTATTAAGTTGTTTTTAAAATCTTTTGTTTTTATTAAATACTTGTTTTTGTAATTGTAGTATATCTGCAATATTTTCTAATTGAATTACGTGCAATACATTCTATATTGAAATATTTTCTTAAAACTTCTAATATATTCACGTTGTTTATTTTTTTGCAGCATTCGTATGGATTTATTCAATGCTGCGAACGCCAGGCTCGATTGTTTTTTCATTTCAGCCAATTCACTGGCAATATTGAACATCTGAAAATCGGGGATCCTGTGGAATTCGAAATGACATATGATCGTCGTACGGGAAAGCCAATTGCTAGTGCTGTAACGAAAATTGCACCCGAAGTGGTAAGTTTCGTATTAATGTATTTTGTCGACATTTTTTTAAACAGTATATATATATATATATATATATATATATATACTGTTTCCGACATTCAATCCGGTTTCCTATGCCTTGGACCCAGTAATAATGAAAGTATTTTTTTTTCATTTAGAAATGGAAATGCTTAAACTTTCTGATTTATGGGGCTGATGATTGAGTAGTCACATATTTTAGGTTTGATTGTTGGAAAGACAAAAAAGGTGCTAAGTCAAAACTATTAGTTGGATGAGGCATTTAATTAATTTATTTACACATATCAACAGGCAGCCCAATTACAAAGAAAACTAGTAGATATAATAATAGAATGATAACGTACAGTGTATGAAGAACAGTAAATATTTAATATTCAATAATTATAAATAATTTATTAAAACTATATAGACCATATCAGTTTGAAATGTAACAGTCAAGCCATTATATCGTAGACTTCTTTTTTAAATTTGGAAACCGATGAATAGACATTTAGATCAAATTGGTTTATTATTGAGAGAGCCCGATGAACTCGATGTGGAATTCGTTCGTGGAACTTAATTATTTTTGAGAAACTTTATTTGATTTGACTTAATAAAGTATCATAGTCAAACTCGATTCATGTATTCCAAATTGGATCTCACAAGTGTATAATAGATTAATTTTATTGATTGTAAATTAAGATCACTGCAACTTCTTAATGCAAATCCAATCATTTTTTTAGGATTAAATACTATGTAGTTAACATCTTCATCAAATAGCAACTTCTTACCGAACTTCTTACCAAATAGCAATTTCTATCCCCGAAGTCCTTAATGATATCGGTTTCTTTAATGCTACTTCCTCGAACTTATAGTTAGCTAGTAGTAGGTTTTTTTAGAGAAGGTGATTGCATAACATTTCTCACGGTTCAAGCTCAATCCATTGGTCTCAGACCATGATAAGAAATGTTCCAGGTCTTTTTGCAAATTAAATCTGTCCTGCAATGTATTTATATTTAGAATTATGTTGACATCATCAGCGGAGACCAAGAACCGTGAGTATTCGAAACACTCGTTTGTGTCGTTTACGAATAGATTGAATAGCAACGGAGAACAGTGTCTTTCTTGATGAACTCCAGAGCTAAGAATAACGGTACTGACTGGACACATAATTTCCCATTCTCACCGACTAATCCTGCCTGTCAGGAAGCTGCCGCACCAATTCGCTATTTTTGAATGCATCCAAAGTTTTCCAACTTACGCAATAATAGTGCATGATTATCGTATCAAACGCCATGGAAAGGCCGACAGATTGGGTCAGGATGTTTCCCTCTCTTCAGCACTATAGTTAGAAATTGCTTATATACTAGAAGATTGGCAATAGCGGGCCGCCCATTAATAAAACCATGCTGCTCAGGAATGATCATTTTCTTGCAACTCGAAGATAGGTGTTCAGCCATTATTTTATCCAGCATTTTTGGATTGTCGATTGTTTTGCAATACTTCTACAGTTTCTAACATTATCTTTGTCGCCACTTTTATATATGGCTGTAATGAAGCTATATTTTCATACGGCCGGAAAAACTTGATGTTATAAGGTTAATGATAATGATGTTATTAAGTACCTAAAGGAGCGTTGTCCAACGTGCGGCCCAAAGCAGGTACCAAAGTGGCCTGAAGCTCATACGTAGCAAATCCTGTAAATCGTTCGTAGAAAATCAATGTGTTTCGCAAAATTTTGGTAGATATATTTTACATTGTCTTGACCAATATTTAATATCTTTTTTAAAAAAACAAACGCACACTTTATTATATTTTCTAGCGTGACCAGCTAATTAAGTTTTCAAAGTAAATAGAACTACATATATCATGTACCCAAATCTACAGTGACCTGTCTTGGTCTCTAGATTGAAATACCACCCACCTCTTGCGTAGTTATCCCTTATCTTCACGACTTTGAATTAATGCAATTTTAGTGAATCTAATTTATATTTTTTCCTATATTAAAAATTGCTCATTTTTTACGTCGTGTAATTAGTGTCACCACATTAATGCTTGGCGACCAAAGCATGTTGAGAAAGTTTTGCATACAACTCAGCAAAACTTTTTTAACAAAGTTACTACCCAGTCAGAATCATGTATAAAAGCTACTATAGTTACATAGTCGCGAACTTAATTACTAAAAACTTGAAACCATTTTCTAGTGGCAAATTTATCAAGAAAAGGGTGGTACATATAATTTTTGCTAATAATAAAACCGACATGTCTAAACTCAGCTTATCTCAACAAACCATTACCAGGAGAATCGAGGAACTTCAGGCAACCAACATTGAATAAGTGAGAGATTGGATTGCATAATGTCGTTGCACATTTTTTTTAATAGAGCCGATATTCAGAGTGTGATATCCAACGAGAACTAGCTTTATTACAGTTAAATGAAGCCTGAATATCATTGTTTGTTACATGACGATCATTTTATTAATCGTAGTAGATTCTTAGTATTTTCTGTACGTTGAGGACACTTTTTCCTTGTTCCATAATGAAGTGAGGCACAGCCAAATTTGTGTTCTTGGCGTCAGTAATAAAAACTTCTTATGGTACTTATCACCAAATCCAGAAATTAAACAATCCATGCATTATTGTTGATTTAAACCATAGGAATCATATCATCATATCACTCGTTAAATCCATTTTACTAAATCTATCGTAAATAAAGTTATTATTCACTAATTTTCAAAAACACTTGACATTTCGTACTAAGTTTGTATGTATTACTTGTCAAAACTACAAGTGTTCTTCTCTTACTATTTTTTTGCATTATCACAATTATGCCCTTATGAATAATATTGATTTGCAGGTAATGAGTGAAGAACGTGTAACTGGTACAGTTACGACAGAATTACGAAGCGGTGAAGGGTCAGGTAGCGATATTCAAGGCCGAATAAGTTATGAAAATCGAGGCGAGTGTTTTTTCCTTCCGTATACCAAAGACGATGTTGAAGGCAACGTTACTTTGTGCTCAGGAGATAAGGTAATATGTTTAATGTTTTATTAATGATTTTGGTAAACAAGTAACTATAGAAATCAGATTGAAAAAGGTTTCTTTGTCATTCATTATTAGCAGTTAGCATCAACCTGATATACGTTAATTTGGTCTTAGTTTTCGCTTACTGCATTCTGAAAAGATGCCTGTTCCAAAAATTATTTTGGAACGTGTGGAGGAGAGGTTCCGGGATTAGCCGAATCCGCCTGTACTACTTGTTACCGTAACATGCTTTTTTCGATATTTTAGAATAATTCCTTTTTTAGTTTTAATATAATTCCAAACATTTTCACTTAGAATCAATTAGAATATTTTTCTTTCTCATTTACCAATATGAAAACCAGCAATATAAAATAATCAATTTGTTGCCAAACGAGATTAAGACAAATATCTGTTCAATATTAGTTCTATTAGACTTCAAAATTCTAGAGTTTAATGAGGGTCCTATAGCCATGAAAATCTCCACACATCTGCCTCTATTGCTTGTCACGAGTGATCTGTCAAAACGGAAAATGTTAAACAGATAGATTAAATTCATTATTTGAAATATCCTCATAACCGGCTTTGAGATAAAATAATTATATCAAAGTAGATAAATTAATAGATTTTACTAACTCTACAATTTTCGTTTTCATCTCTCCTACGTTCTGATAATATAAGTGTAATGGTGATTCAATTAGTTTTTTCCTCGCTGAAAGTTGACGCTGAATCTTTGAACAGCTTAGGTTTGCTCGTTTATATATTTTATAGTCAAATCATGACTGCTATCCTCTTTTTTTTCTTGGAGTCTTGGAGTGCTGATTTAAATTCCTCTCGCTGCCTCCTAGTTTTGTCCAGAATTACTTTTAAATTTGATTGAATTTTGTATTTTCTCCTCATCACCTTAAATACTCTGGCACGAGAGGTTACCGTTATTCTAAGAGGTCGTATTTTATTGGTACTTTTGACCAAGGTATTTGGCATTTGTTTTCTTTTGATATCGGTTATGACCCCATCATTCAAATCCATTTCTCTGAATAATTCCTGTGCCTTATCATATTCAAAACGGTCCACTTTCTTTTTTGACGTGGATTCAGTAAAATTATAAATAATTACATTACACGCTTTCACGGCTCTTATATTTAACTCACTGACGAGATCTTCTTCAATAATGCGTCTATTATATATCTATATGTTTATATCTATTGCGGGATTATCTTCAGCTGTTATTGGTACAGCTAAAATTAGTAATGAATGGATCATTATTAAAAATTGTTAAATATAATTATTAACCATTAGAATTTAATGTAGTACGTGGTCCAAAAGTCGGTATACCATTTGAAATGAAAAACAAGCAGGAAAACTATATTGAAAATTTATTTTGAGAATTTATTAATTAAAATAATTTTTGGAGTTTTTATCAAACTACATCTAAAAATAATGCCTTGTGTTGTTTTTGTTGTGGCTAATAATAAACAGTGACAATTACCTGTCGCAAATTGATATTCTTTATAAACACCTTTCATAACAATACTAAATGTTTTTTTATGTATGTTCTCAATCAAATGCTTGAATGTTTGACGTTTATTAACGTTTATTAAGACTTTGCGGTTATCTGAAATATGCATTTGGAAGTATGTAACACTATTTTACTTATGCCAATATTTTTTATATTACAGGTCAGTTTTCAAATAGCAACAAACCATCGTGGCAATCTTGGTGCCTGTCACGTGCGTCTCGAAAATCCGGCACATCCCGTTAAATATCAGGGAGTCGCCTGTTCTATGAAGGAAAGCTTCGGATTTATTGAACGTGCCGACGTAGTAAAAGAGATATTTTTTCATTTTTCTGAAACTAAAACGACAGAAGCGCTACGATTAGGCGATGATGTTGAATTCATCATTCAAACTCGAAATGTAAGCCTTCGTAACAATACATATTATTACAGTATGACTAAGTAAAAGTTGATAGGAGTGCGCTTTATTTTGCTCACACTTGTGATTTACTTTATAGAATATAATTTGTTCTTAAATATATTTCTTGTTTGTACTCTAACAACGAGATATGAGTTCCAATATGACACGATTATCGTACTAATGAAACGTATTTATCAGATCGTTTTGTAAGTTTATTTGTGATTTATTTATTTGTTCTCTATATTTATTTGTGCGTAACTTTGTTACACACAGAATATTCATATTCGAGGATTGTTAGTCTGGTTTAGATACATAAATGATAGAAACATCTGATCTATTAAATGCGGAAATGCGTTCCTTGTTATATATGAAAAAGTTCA
>WYDF02290259.1:0-16314 GCA_009867245.2 Adranes taylori
GTGTTCTAACATTATGTATACCGCTTCTTTTCAGATAAGGGTTGAAAGCGTTGCGTACATACGTCGCCGGTGGTTTTATGTACTATTGTTTTAATATATTAGCAATGCACAGTGCCGTTGCGATTATTTTTAAATCGATTGTGGTAGTTTAAATCTAGTAGATAAATAATGATATAATTTTTTTCTAAATGCCCCTGTACATTATTTTTATATTGACCCTCGTAGAATCTCAATAGTTACAAATCTAGTTACTTTAAGTCTAGTTACGTTTTTAAATCAAGTTACATTTTCAAATTTATAAATTCAAATCTTCTGTCGTCAGCTATGTTGCATTTTCAGATGACAGCCCTGTACATTATTTTTATTTCGACCAGCCTTGTAGTACAATTGACGCTCACACCCCGCACGCGATTATTGGATTGTCAAATTCTTAAAATTCAAAATTCGCGCCAGTTAATGTCAACTGGAAATCACCTATCGTCCGCCATATTGAATTTTGATAGCTGTCAAATAATGAAACTATTTATGATAGACCCCAAAAGACTGCTCCACGAAACAGAGCGATTATGAAATAGGTCCAGAAGGGTAGAAAGGACCAACGTCTTTCGTAGAATAAAAATAATGTATGTATGATAGTATTACTTTAAAAACGTAGACAACTCAGATTGTTATCAGTCACGGACCTCTGGTTGCCCTAAACAAATAAATAATTTTTTATGTTAGACATTTTATAATTTCTTGTTTTGTAAACTGATAAATGAATAAAGCAGTTCATATTAATCATCAACTAATTAATACCAGACAGTATTTTAATTCAATAGAAACTGGTTAAATAAATATGTTAATAATCAGCAATTGATAATTAAGATATAATTAAACGAATAAATTTTTGCGGTGTATAACTAAGAGATCTTTTGCGTTTACATAAAGGGAATGCTAAATATATAAGCACCTGTCATTAGGCGCGGGCAGATATTTTTGCAGGGGGGGGGGGACAAATATTATACTATAGTACTATAAAGATCTGAATAGCAGTGACAGACTTTCGCATAGACAAAAGAGATAATTGATTTGACAATTGGCACCTGGGCACTACTATATATACTAGTATTAGGTAAGGTAGGTGTTTTTAAAAAATACGGGATGGAACACATTTTTTAGGTGCTTTTTTATTAAGTAGGTGATTTTTAAAAATACGGGAATGGGCGACCTTTTTTGTAGGTGCTTTTTAAATATATGGGAATGGACGATATTTTTTCCGATAATACTTTTGTCTTGGGCCGACTACAGCTTAATCCGTAACTGCTGAATAGTGATTAAATTTAGAAAGTTTGGATCCCTCCACCCCAAAGATGTTTTTATTCCAAACTCAAAGACTGTTTTTTTATATTATGTATTTTGCATAATTTTTATGGCGTAACGAACTTTCTAAATTATTTTGGAGAGCTCTTGTCGCTATTTTTTGAGCTCATGTAAAGTTTGCACCACCCTTCCAACATCTTGGCGTACAGATAACGCTAAGATTTCCGTATAAAAATCTCGCACAGCCTAATATGAGATGCTATTTTGAATTTTGTTTCTAGACTCTTCTGCGTACACTCTCGCGTTCTGCGGAGACATAATTTAGAATTACAAAGAGTTCAAAACCTTCTTTTGATCAGCGATCGATTATAGTGTCGTTAAGTTCGAGTTGCTTTAAGTAAGCGCCACCGTTAATAAATCATTTAATCAGTTTTCTTTTTCGAATCAAGAATAAAATAGAATATCCAATGAAAAGGCTAAATATCACACGCCATGTTTTTCAGCAGAATCTCATATATTTTCAATCCCTTGCTTTACCCACTCACCGTGACGTCAATAAGGAGGATGGCGCCGTCATAAGAAGAAATTGGCAGAGCAACATCAATCGTCTAAGAAAGACAGTCAATAGACTCCGAAACGGCCCATCCAGCAAAGCCGTCCACGTCCACGGATATTTGGTAATCGTAACTGTATCAGACCCATCGCCAAGCTAACCCGAAACTCCATCAACTCCAACCCGTCTCTCCAATTCCACCAACAGCTCCAGGAGACGTACCATTGCCACCGACCATGGGAAAAGGATGGATGTATCCCGGAACGCATGAAGAACATCGCCCTTTTCTCTTCAAATAACATCTCATACCCTGTTCGCTAATATTTTTATCTTAATTTTTTTAATGGAGAGAAGACATCCTAACTATAATTAAACTCGAATAATATTACGAGCGCGTTTAAAGTCAATGAGCGCGATTAAAGCCCTATCATGTAGTATAAATACGAAGAAAAATAAAAACCCTGTATAAGCAATCAATATAAAAGCAAAAAGAATTAATGCTTGTCGCCACGAAATAAATATTTGATTGCGATACCTATTCATCTATGTATAGTTTAATATTATAATGGGACGGATTTGATAAGTCAGCACGATTAAAGTAAACAAATATATAGTGTTTTGCACAAACAATATATGTTAATTCTTAAGTCCATCAGACATAAAAACAAACAAGAACCTATTACAATATAAGTTAATCATTTCGAGAACTGCATTTTCACTTTATGGAACGTCAAATAAATTAGTTTAAAAAGAACCAGGCAGGTGAGATAGACCATTTGTACCATTTTTGCCCATGATGGTACCACCTACTCCAGAAATGGTTCATCTAGTCTGCCTGTTTATTTTTAAACTAATTTGATGTTCCATAAAGTCAATACGCAGTTTCAAAATGATTAACTTATTTAATTATTAAATAATAGTTATTTACTCTTAGGGAATACTTAGGGATGAATTAGAGGTGTTCATTCCAAAAAGAGGTTTTGATTGTTTGAAGTTCTTTATCAATCTCGATTGTTGAGATGGGTTGGCGACGCATACTAGTTCATCTCATTTAGGTGTTATTTCGTAAAGACTACATTCTAAGATCATAAGATTTCTGTAATAATACATGCGTGTGCGTGTATTATTACAGCAGCATGTTCTTGCAGCTGTGTCAACTCATACCTAGACAACTCAACTTTTGCTTAGTTTCATCTAAGATCTCAGTGAGTAAACAATTAGTTTCGGGCAGTATTACTTAAAATTTTCACTGTAAACGAAGTATAACTTTGTTTCTTTTTTGAAAGAGAAAAAATATTCTATGTTTGTTAAGTAATTAAAACATTTCTTATATCTTTGTTATGAACAACTAACTCTCCCTCTTCAGACTCCAGTTCAGAAGCACAGTCAGTTCTATTTAGTTTTATATTATTATTTTAATTTTTCACTTTGCTCTATTAATGTAATTTTGTCACGTGGATGAACCAAGTACTTATATCAAAACATTTTTTGGTATATTGTTGTAACCCGCTTAAGAAGCCTGGTCATGATCGTCACAAGAAAATTTGAGATCTGTGAATGAAAATATTTTGAGACATAATGCCAATTTACATGAAGGTGACAAGATATGTGATGAATATGGTAAAGCTACATTAAAGCTTCCAAAGATTTTAACTCATCAAGAAGATTGGCTTTCAAATAGGTCAGAATCACAAGATGATTTGAATAAGAAAAATTTAAAAGGTCAAAAAGCGGAAATGCAGATTTTAACTACGCTTCCCAAAAGCTGGACTTTTCGAGTGTTTAGGCAAAAAAAATGGCAAAAAATGTTAATAAAAATGGTGTAATGTCGTGTCCAAACCCAAAACCTGGGAGAATATTGGACCCTGCAATTACAGACCCAGTCTTCTATCAAAATGATGACATTAGTAGTCAAATGCCTGGTAAAAGACTTTGTTTGAGTAAAAATGGTAGCAAACGTGTACATGTACAAAAGAATTTAATGCTAAGTACATTCAGAGAATCATATGTACTATTTAAGGAGCCTTACCCTGATCAGATAATTGGATTTTATAAATTGTGAGCGTCAACCCAAGCATTGTTCTTCTTGGATCCAGTGGACGCATTCTGTGTGTGCGTGTTTGCATAATACATCAGAATGCCAAATTATTGATGCTCATTGTGAAACACCCGAACTGACAAATTAGAACATACAAAGCTATGATCATGAAAAAAAGAAATTGTGCTACCTCAAATATCTAGATTTCTATAAAGCAGAAAAAATAAATGTTTGATAAATTTATACAATTCCAAGAGGCCTCCAACTCAGTTATTTCAGTTGTGGAATTTGTTAAGACAAATATTGAGCAATAAAAAATACGTTCAACATTTCCACTTTCAGAAAACTTTTCACGTTTAATTAACACGTTATATTTTTACGATTTTGATTGCTTTTGTAATTTCTCAAAGAAATTGACCGTGATGAGTATAACTTTAACAGTTCCCGAGATACGATTGTTGCCTTGGGATTTAGCAACCATTGTGTTGACAACTGACGTTTCTAACGTTCCCTTTGACATTTTTGACGGTATTCGTACTCAGAATGTTTTAACCTACGAGCTTGTATTGCTTACAGTCACTTGAAAAATTCATCTCAACCAAAAATGGAATTAAATAAATTGTGAACATTTTCGTTAGATTATTTTTTATAACTTTTACTTAATTCGATTTTTGGCGATTAAGCACCATCAAGAACCAGTTTCATCGATGGTTTACCGAATTCAATAGTGGGCATAGTTCGCTCAACGACAGATTTCCTGAAGGTCGTCCAAAATCGGGTGTGTTCCAACAAGCATTGATGCTGTGAGTGAACTAATACTGAAAGATCGTCATACGAGTTATCATAAGATTGAAGCATCCTTTGGCATTACTGTGACATATTGCTTCAATATTGCTGAACCGTTTGGTCGTTAAAAAGATTTGTTCGCGCTGGATCTCACATAATTTAAAAATCGGTAAAAAAGAGGATCGTATGAATTGGTCAAAAGAAATGCTCACAAAATACGATTGCGGTGTTTAAAAACACGTCTATGATATCGAGACAGGTGACGAATCGTTATGAGGTCAAAAATAAACAGTAGTCGACTGTGTAGGCTTTTCAAGACGCGCCAAATCCCACAAAGTTGTTCGTCCATAAAGGCTTCGAAGCAAATGATCGCAGTTCCCGTTTTTCTTAGAAAACCTGGACATGTCGCATCCGTACCTTTGCACAACATAGAATGATCAATTCAAATGGTAACAACCATTTGTTTTCCAAAAGTTAATGGAGTAGTAAGGAAAACCAACCGCCGAAGATGGATTATTCTCCACAACGACAATGCGAATTCGCGCAAGTGACTTTTTGGGCACTCAAAACGTCTATCTGATGGGTCATTCGCCGTCTAGTCCTGATTTGACACCCAATGATTGCTTTTTATACTCGTACAACAAAAATAAATTGCGAGGTCAACGTATTTGGACACCTGAAGAACTTGTTTCTGAGGTATCTCAATCGGAGTGGAAAAAGTGCTTCGAAAATTGGTTTAAACCAATACAACATTGTTTTGATCTTAATGTATAATATTCTAAAAACAATAAAGCCATTTCTGGTGATAAATATTTGTTTTTGTTCCCTAATTCCGAAATGTAAAAGACAACCCTCATATAATCTATAACTAGTTCAAAAACTTCCAAGGTCAGCTTAGCTGTAGAAAATTAATAGTTCTGACAATTTTTAGGTATTATCAAAAACAAAACTCCGACCTCGTCGCCGGAAAGCGTCAGATTTAGTACTAGAACATCGTATAATGGGAAATTTAAATATTCTCCTCAGTTGAGTGAAGAAGATGGCTACGTATCGTCCTGTAATGCGATTTCTAATACGGGATGCTGTTGCCAGGAAGACGTTTTAATGCAGTAAGTATATTTTATAGTTCCAATATCATTCAGTTCTGAAACTTTTAAGACCACTACTAAAATAAAAGTTGGATAATTTAGAGCTTATTGTAAAATCTAGTTGATATTAAAAACTAGAGATTTTACCAACATCCGACGTTTCAAAATTATATAAACCAGGCCTATATGCAAACCGTCGAGTACTTGAGCTTTCAACACAATCTGTCCTCAATTTTAGGAGTCCATAATATATCCACAATACATATAGCAATTGAAACTAGTTGGTGGTGAATCACTTGGCAAATTAACCACTTGGCGGTTATTTCTCGTTAGTTACTATATTTATGGTTGCATCGTTGGTTTTAGTTGTTGTTAATTAATATGATCATTGTTACTTGTTGATTAAACCCTCCGTTTGCTCTGGTTTTGTCGCTTCATTGCTAATTGATCCTCCTCGATTGGTCATTGATTCTCGTGAAATTATTGTATTTATTGTTTGTTTGATTGTCTCTTCAATTTGTCTGTACTTTTCTTAATTCCTTTCGCACTTATCCAGAACATAGGGCTTCGACCTTCAGCTCTGCAAAAGTCTTTCCTTCCTTCTTTGCCTCCTCATCCACAGTCCTTCCCCATGATGTTTTTGGTCTTCCATGTTTCCTTTTTCCATGCGGATTCCAGAATAAAACTTGTCTGTCCACAGCATTCTGGCTTTTTTTGGAGGTTATGACCAATGGAACTTCACTTTCTTCTCTTGATTTGAATGGAGATAGGTTCCTCTCTCGTTTGGTTCCAAAGATCTTCGTTAAAATATCACATTTGGCCAGAAGATTCGGAGAATTTTTCTGAGGCATCTATTCAGAAGACCTGCAAGCTACTAGTGATTTTGAAAGTGACCTCCAAGTCTCACAACCGTATAATAGCATTTCTTTCACATTGGTTCTGAATATTCGGTGTTTGGTCATTGTGGAAATTCCTCTTGACCTCCAGAGTTAATATAGCTAAACGAAGGTCCCATTTGCCTTTCGGCTTCGTGCTCTGATATCTGCAGTTGCACCACCATCATGGATAACAATTCGCGAAGGGACGTGAACTCTTCTACATTTTAGATGTCTTCATTATTCACTCTCCGTGTTCTTACATCTTTTGTGTTTATCTTCATAATTGTCTTTGAAATTACTTTCAGATCCACCATCTTGGCTTCCCACTCGAGGTCTTGGAGTTTCTTTTCCATATTAAGATGGTTCTGTGAGAGTAGGCAGATATCATTTGCAAAATCTAAATCCTCCAATCGTTCAATCAGCTTCCACTGATACCCCTCTTTTTTCATCCGTGACTTTCCTCATCACCTTATCCTCATCCAGAACCAAAAGAAAGATTGTTGGGGACAGATTCATTCCTGGCGAACTCCTGACTTGTCTGCGAATGGTTCCGTGATTTTCCCCTCGGCATGTGTAGTTTTTTTATGTTTCTTTAATTTCTTTTCTTATCTTCTCCGGTATCCCGTATTTCTGCAAGGTTTCCGACATATATCCCTTTTAAGGGATTCGAAGGCCTTTTCAAAATCTACGAAGGCTAGTGATAAAGTCATTTGACTGTTCGATAATAATACGAAGCGTGTTAAGTTGGTGGGTACAAGAACGATGACTTCTAAACCCTGCTTACTCCTTCCTTATTTGTGATACCACTTGTGCTTTGATTCTGTCTTATACCTATACGTACTTGGTACGTATATGGTATATGAAAGATAAAAATCAATCTCATTGGCATACAATAAAAATTTCCACAAAGTACAAACCGAATTAAGAGATCTTTATATTTAACTTTTTGTTTTTATCTTATGAATCTTATCTTATATTTTTATCTTATGACTCCACTTATGAATTTTATAAAGATTTCATGAAAATTATATTCGCCTAGAAACAACCATTTGATCCAACTATTGAAAACCAGTTAACATAAACGTCTTAAGTGCAGTTTTATTATTACAGTAATCCGGATCAAGAATGCGTTTCAATCGATATTGAAGATCCGCAGGCGCATCTAGCTTGCAACGAATGCAATCATATTCACCAGTATGAAGAAGGTAACGGCCATAATCGTCTAGTAGCCGATCGAGATCCCGAAGATAATGACGAATATGCAGTGGAAGAAATACACGATTTGGACAGTGATGAAGAACGCAGACTCCGAAAAGCCAGAAGAAAACGTCTGTTGCGTCGAAGAAGGCGGAGAAGAAAGCGACATCGAGCCAATCAAAAAGAAGTAAATTCTATTTATTATAATTCTTTCATTCATTGTTCAATCATTTATAATTTAAAAGTTTTAAAAAATAGTTCTAGAATTTACTGGTGAACATGTTGAACAAAATAATTTCTATCTAAGGACTGGCCCGGCGGGCTACCGGAAATGTTTCGGAGGCCTGTTTGATGAAAATTGAAAATTACTCATGGCCTGATAACGAAGACTGAAATCCTGGCCCGACCCATTTTAAATTTCCCGGTAGCAAATTTGATCCCAGTCCAGTGCTGAAGGAGATGTAAATTGAGTTTTGTCGTTTCATTTTCCTATAAAATTCGCTGATTCTGAATGCGTGCCAAAATTTACTGCCTTAGTACAGATTCACCATGCATTAGCGCCAAGTCAGAATTAGTCAAATTGTAACTCGATATATATCGATTTATGTTTTTCTTCAGGATATGGAAATGAAAGAGACGAAAACTATTTCAAGTAGTTTTAAAAGATATACGAGGTGTGATCAGAAAATATGCCGAATTTTTGAATTTCGCGGATTGTAGAAGTTCACACTACAACATCGAAGGTTGTACAAATCCAATGTTTAAGTTTTGTCAAATTTTTATTGTTGTTTAATTGGTAGATATTTCCCCAAATGTATGTTGACAACTGAGGCCATATTGGTAATTTGAAAATTTAGTTTATTGGTAGTTGTCAAAAGGTTACTTGTGTTTTGGTGTCACAGCGATTTTTCACTTGTAAAAAAATAGAAGAAATAATTTGCATTAAGTTTTGTGTTCAGCAAGTGCAGCACAGTGCTGAACATGTTAAAAGTGGCTTTTGGTAATTCTTTTATGAATAAAACAAGCATTTATAAGTGGTACAAGCGTTTCCAAGAGGGTCGTGAAGATGTTGAAGATGGCGAGCATCTTCAATCAATAACTGTCCTTACATATCAATAACTGATAATAGTATCGAAAAGGTGTAGAAAATAGTTATAGACAACCTACGAATCATTATCAAAATATTTGCTGAAGATGTTGGCATTTCATTTCGCTTATGTCAGATAGAACTATTATTTCAGATATTTGGGGTATGAGACAAATGGCAAGCAAAATTTGTTTCCAAATTGTTGAATTTCGATCAAAAGCAGTATTAAATTGACGATGCTCAGGAGCTGCTTAATGAAATCAACGACAATCCAGAATTGATCAAACAAATCACAATTAGTGACGAAACATGGGTGTATGAATATGACGTAGAAACTGAGACGCGATCGTCTGAAGAGCCAAGAGCGAAAAAGCTCGCTATTCGCTTGAGTATGAAGGTCCTACTCAATTTTCTTCGACGTTAATGGCAAAGTGTACCATGAGTTCTAGCTACCAGATCGTATGATCAACAAAGAGTACTGTCTAGATCTTTTACACCGTTTACTTGAAGCAATCTGAAGAAAACGACGTAACAACTTCTAGCGATTGCACCACGCTAATACACCTGCACATAATTCGTTGTTTGTTCGTAAATTTTTAGTAAAAACAACACCCTTATGATTCCACATCCTCCATTTTCACCCGATATGCCTTTCTGCATCTTTTTTCTATTCCTGAAGATAAAAAAGACCATGAAAGGATGACATTCTGCCGATCTTCACGAGATCAAGACTTAATCGCTAAAACAATTAAACGCCATATCGAAAATTGAATTTCATACTTGCTTCAAAGAGTTGAAAAAATGTTGGAAGAATGTATTATGTCCAATTGAAATTACAGTAAAGGGGACAATGTTATTGCGAAATAAATAATGTTTATTCGAGAAAAATGATAATTCCGCGTGTTATTTGATCATACCTAGTAGTATTTCAAATCTCGAATACTTTTGACCATACCCCGTATTATTTGATCATACCTAAGGTAATTAACTTTTAAATACTGCGAAATTGGATTAATGTGCTTGAAAATATTTGATTCTAAGATTTTGATTAATAAGCTCATTATTTATGAGTACTACAGTCCAAAAAGAAATGATATTTAAAAACTGCCCGTCTGAATGCTTGCCTCTGAATGTGTACGTATTTCTGTTTGATTTTATTGTTTAATTTGAATTGTTAAATTTTAAAGATGTTTAGTACACAGATGTTTATAATTTTTGGTACCAGAATTTAAAATTGGTTTAGTAAATTGATGTATCATTTATATTTCTTACTAATCTCATAACTCATTCAAATGGATTTACAATTGATCTGCGTAACTCCAATACTTTCCAGTTTTTAAGATTATACTTTTTTTAAATGAAGATGAGGTTCTCTTAGCATAATATGTCTTTTTCTTGTAACTCTTGCTTTTGATCTATGATTTGAATAAGTCATTTCAACAAATGGTTAACTCATTTTGGCTTATTCATTTCAGCAAATGAAAACCATTGCCGTAGCAATCATTTCAGGCGAAGATGGCGAGCAACAAGTCAAAGTTTTAGATCCAGATGAATTATCGCAAAGGGCAAGGTGGACTATAGCTGCGACCGCCTTTCTACTTTTATTCATGTGTCTCATGCTGGTAGGAGTTACACTCAGAATGGCACCTCTTATTGATGATATGGGTAAGTTTGTTACAGATTTTATTTACGTTATGTAAGTTTCTGCAGAACAATGAGTACTTTTATAATTTCATTTCTGGGTTACTACAGAAGGAAGTGTTATTATCCCAGTGTCTTGATTTTTATTTATGAATTTGGGACTTAATATTGCAATGTGGGAAATTGTCCACGTTCTTATACTCACAAAGAGTGTAAATACTTTAAAATAATTAAACGCGATGAAATATTTAACGGCGTAAATAAGTTAGAGACAAGCAGCTAGACATTGGGTCAACTACAATAGATTCGGACAACTTTACCTTCTGTCACAATCCCTCCAAGCTATTTCAAAAACAAGAGATGGGAAATCCAGGAAGCCCACCCTCTGCCCAAGAAGCTTTCTGGAGAGACCTATATGAACACATCATGTCATGTAGAGACTCCCGCAATGATGTTGTTTAATTCCTTTTGTCAACGTCACCCCGAAAATCAGGATACTTGTCCGCCAAGAACTTCGCCGCACCTGGACCAGACACTATTACGAATTTTTGGTGGAAAAAGTTTACTTGCACGTACGTATCTCTAGCCTGAGAATTCACATCGTATCTCAACGGAGAAAAGAGTATTCCACCGTGGCTTACAGAAGGGCGGACAGTATTGCTGTACAAAAAGGAAAATCATCTGATCCAGAAAATTATAGGCTCATAACTTGCCTAAACACTTGCTATAAGATATTTACTAGCATCTTAAATGAAAGAATATTAAATGCCATACAACCCATTTGGGGACGTATCTACGAACAACGTGGATCTAAGAGAGGCTTGGCTGGTTGCAAAGAAAATCTTCTAATTGATCGTTGGGTCATTCAAGACGCAATACAATATAAATGCAACCTGTCCATGGCCTGGGTCCATTACAAAAAGGCATTTGACACCACTCCACATAGTTTGGTTATCAAACTATTGGAGAGCCTAAGAGTTCACGAGAGATTAATGAATTGTACGCAAACACTCATGTCGCAATGGTCAATTCGGTGTGTCATTAAAGCCGATAAGAAAAGCGATGTAACGAACCCAGTCCCTTGCCAAAGAGGCATTACCGTAGCTTTACGTCACTTGAAAGGGTACCCATGTGGAAAACCTGGTAGTCAGATACATAGTCATCTGTTTTATATGGATGACTTAAAACTTTACTTTCCCGGCAAAAAAGAGTTAGCCAACTCCTTAAACATAGACAACAAGTACACTAAGAACATTGGTATGGCATTTGGATCAGATAAATGCGCAGTGGTCCATCTCAGAAAAGGAAGATCGGATATAGAAAGGGCAGATATTCTGCTTGTCGATAGATCAACCTTCGCACACCTTAATATTGATGAGAGATCCTTGTATCTTGGTATGAGTGAAAGTCATATTCATGATGCGGTCAACATCAAAGAAACTCTCAGCAGCAAGTACAAAAACACTATTAATATAATTTTGCGCTCCGACTTAAGCCAACAAAGTTGTCACCACAAACATGCTTGCTGTTCCGATACTATTATATAGTTTTGGTATTATAAAATGGCGGCAAGACGAGCTGAAAGTCCTTGACCGATCTACAAGGAAAATGATGCATATCAATCGCAGCATCCATTCTAGGTCTTCCGTGCCTATTACTTACCTTCCGCGAACCGAAGGTGCTCGAGGTCTTCTGAGCATTGAGGCATGGCCGTATGGTAATGGGAATGGCTAACAGGGTTATCAACAACCTAGATGACCCTCTCATGAAATGTATACACGAGAGCGAATTAACGGCTGTGGGGTCATTTCTATATAAGGCTGCAAGAAAAGCCTCCGAATCCCTTGGATTATCGTTCTCGGCAGATATGCAGGTTAATAGTGGTGAAGCAATGAACGTGATGGAGTTAGACATCGAGGCTGCCAAAAAGGTAGTTCGAAACACAGAATTGGCAGTATTCACACAACTCCATCAGGATAAACCTATGCATGGCCAATATATAATATCATTGCCGAATTGGAGCTATCACCACATTTAACATTCGGCTTCTTAAGATCCGCTGGCTGAGGGATTCTGCTGGTCTGAGACTGAGGGCTTTATTCTTGTTTGCCAAGATGGTGTCACAATGGCCGAATAACAGAATATTATGGCCGTAGAGCTGGCAGATACGAATTGTCGGGATGAAATAGTCTTTATTCGGGATCCTCCGCATTTCAATTCCTTCAAAAGAAGAATGCGTCATTTTTCTGTTTAAAATTTGAAAAAACTTTTTTCTCCATATATCAGAAATTATTAAAGTTAAAAGATTTAAGCATTCATCTCAATCCCTTTTGATTTTATTCGAAACATTTTTTGAAAAATATAAATTTGTGTCCACAAGATGTTATTTCTATCCAAGCTTCTAGGATAAAAATATTCTTCATAAGTTTTGTTTACTGTTTGTTAAATAACTTAACTTTGTTAAATATTTTAAATTCATAGAGACTTTTTATTCTCTTTAGAATGATATCCTAAATTAGGGGTCCAACTT
Organism: Adranes taylori; assembly: GCA_009867245.2. Lineage (NCBI taxonomy): Eukaryota > Metazoa > Arthropoda > Insecta > Coleoptera > Staphylinidae > Adranes > Adranes taylori. The sequence goes on from WYDF02290259.1 coordinate 13,101, forward strand.
TAAAATTATCTAAATAGCTTTACCATCTGTTAGGACCATAGTAATACTTGACATAGTAATACTAATATATTAATAATTTATGTAAGTGATTAACAAACAATTGAAGTAGTTTAGTATACTGCGAACATTTGAAAGCAGGTTATTTTCCATTTTGTAAAATTTATTTGAGAATTCTTAATGTATTTTTTAAATGAAAATTAGAGTACAATAAAAATATAAGTATTAACAGAACCAAAACCACAAAACGAGAGACATCAAGAAACAAACTGTTAAAATGCGGTTTATTTATCACGTCCGAGCTATAATTTCTTTATTGAATTCGTTAATACTATTTGTGAACATTATAGCTTTTTAATGATGAGCTTAAAATGCTTGTATTTTACGATTTTCCTTCTCTTAATGTACTCTCAATTGTTTACTTTATCTATATGTATTTAAGTAATCGGTTCATTGGAATATATATGTAATTTAGGTATAGCTATAATATTCTTTATTTAGCATTTGAGCCATAATATGCATGTACATAGTATATAATATATTTAAAAAACATACTTATTTATTTTAACTTATTTATAATTGATTTTGATAAAAATATTTATTAAATCCTAGTTTACTATATTAATCATTCTAATTGACATAAGACACATTTATCAAACTCGTATTCTAATATTTGTAAATTTGGAGATAAAATCATATTATTCTTATTTGAATATAAATTTCTTATAATTAATATAAATAAACTTTTTTATAATTACAAACTAAAATAAATTTGATCTGTTCTGACGTAATGAATTAATTTAAATAATAAATTTACTTGAGTAGAAATAACATAATATCAACATTAATAATATTTTTTTGTTATTGCATTATTTTTGGTATATATGTATAATGTTATCTACGTCTAGCTATACCCGATCCTTTGCTTCCATCAAGATATTTTTCGGTGATTAACTTTTTAAATCTCTATACTGACTAACTCTCTTTTACAGGGGTCAGCGGGGTTGGTTGTGACAGGGGTTGGTTGTGACAGAGGCTTTTGTACTCACTCAAGAGATGTCAGCCGCGTCACAATCATCTCAATAGAACGAGCGGTAGTTCTTGTGCGTTCAGTACGGTTGTGGCTTCCATCGCTAACGTGCCACGTGTATTTGGCTGATTTCTGTATTTTCCAGCTGGCTTATTAAATATTAGTGACCTCAAATATTGTTTTATAAATTGACTATAGTAACAGTTAGAACTGGTATTGTGGTGTTAAAATTCTAATTCAGATATGCTTTATCTCACTCAAATAAAGTTATTCAGCTATTTATTAAAATTTGGGGATGAGCTAAGAGGACAAAATATAAATGTGCTTTGGGGGTGGTTGTGACATTAGCATCGGGGTAGGCTATGACTGTCACAAACTAAATACAAAAATAATGCCTGTCATCTTAATTTATTTTAGAATTAATAATGAGGACATATAAACGTAAAACCAACCGAGAAAAACACCCATGGACGTTTTTAAATGCGCAGCAAAAAAAGTTTTGGAAAACAAGAAGTCTTTGGGAGTAGTTGCCGCCGATTTCGATATTAACTACATGACGTTACAGAGAGTTTATAAAAAAACTACAGAAGCGAAATAATGATGCTAGCATTTCTAGGTTTGGAGCAACCCTTGCATGTAGGATATAGACCAATTTCGCCAAGGGCTACCAGATGAAATGGAAAATGAATTATCTGAATACCTGATTCATCAATCCAAATTATACTTTGGATTATCCACAAAAGAAGTTCGTAGATTAGCTTACGAAGTTGCTGTTAAGAATAATGTAACTCTCCGTACAACTGGATCAAAGATGAAATGGCCTCTGCTAACTGGCTTACGGGTTTCCTTAAGCGACATCAAACATTATCCCTCAAGACCCTTGAATCGACTATCCTCAGTCGCGCTACAAGTTTTAATAAGACAAACGTAAATACTTTTTTCTCTTCTGCAAGAGGTCGTAGATCGTTACAAATTTGAACCTCAAAAATATACAATGTCGATGAAATGAGCATAACTACTGTGCAATGTCTGAATGAGAGAGAGATAGAAGCGCTAACAAGGAGTATGAATGCAGTATGGAAAGGTGAAGAGAGGGTGCCTGAAGAATGGAAGAAGGGAGAGATAATCCCATTGTAGAAAAGGGGCAACAGGGAGAAGTAAGCAGTTATAGGGGGATTACGGTAATGAATGGGATCTATAGATTGTATAGAAGGGTGGTGAATGAGAAATTACAGGAAGAGATAAAAGAAAAAAATGTATTATCAAATACGCAGACAGGTTTTGTAAGGGGTAAAGATACAGCTGATAATATAATTGCGCTGAACTACTTCATAAAAAAGGAAGTGAGTGAAGGGAGGAGGCTGTACTTGACGTGTTTTGACCTAAAGTATGCATTTGATTGACTGGAAAGACAAAGATTATGGACAAAAATGAAGGAGGTTGGAATATCTGAGGGATTGTGTGAAAATATAAAAGGATTTTATGAGGGAAGCAGGGTAAGAGGGAGTGTGGGAGGTAGTGTATCAGAATGGTTCAGGGTTGAAAGGGGATTTAGACAAGGATGCCCACTAAGTGCAAGCTTATTTAATATATATATGTATCGGATTTAGAGGGAGTTTTAAAGAATGGGCAATCAGGAGGTGTGCTGTTGGGTAGAGAAAAGGTGTGGTCGTTAAGTTATGCAAATGATGTAGTATGCATGGCGGGTAGTAGAGAAGATATGAAAGAGATAATAGGTAGAGTGAATAGATATATGAGTAAACGAGGGTTGGATATAAATGTGGAGAAGACGAAAGTGATGGTATGCAAAAGCGGGGGGAGGAGTAGGCAAAAGGATGTGTTTAAGATGAATGGAAGGGGAATTGAGTGTGTGAAAGAGTTTAAGTATTTAGGTTATATAATGAGTCGGACGGGAAGCGAAAGTGAGCATGTGAAGATGATATTGAAGAAAGCAGGAATAGCGGCAGAAGGTTTAGAGTATGTGTGGAAGAATAAATTGGAAGAATAAAAACGATTTTTGTAAGGTAAGTTAAATAAAACTTGTAGCACTTAATAGTTACGCAAAAAAAGACAGAAAATACAATTTGATTATTTATTACATTTATTTGTCACTAGCTAAACCCGGCCACACTTCGTTCTGGCTCAGTTTGATATGAAATGAACCTGAGTTTGATGGCCAGCGACATG
>WYDF02290270.1:0-11319 GCA_009867245.2 Adranes taylori
GTGATGTATATATATATATATATATATATATATATATATATATATAATGCCAATAAAGATTTCATTCAAAATAGAACATCTTAATATGTGCAAACTTGCATTCAATCAATGTTTCAATCGAAGATTTTAATAATTATTTGTATAGCCATTCATAGCCTAACAGTTGTGTATCGAATTTGTAGTTCGATGCAATGAGGTCTTACGCCTGTATTTGGAATAAGAAAAGGTGTTGATAACAGCTATAAACCTATACTAGAATCACGTGACCACCTTGCTTAAATTTTTCAACTAATTCTTATAATCTTCTTTTCATCACAATTTTCGAAATTATCACCTACTTACTTAAAATTCGTCTTACCGCGTAAAGGTAAATACAACTTACATTCTTCATTGAAATATCGTGTTATTACGGACTCTAATAGTGGAGATGAACCACATATGTAAGGTGTTCAGCTTTGATTGTTAAAGTCCCCTTTTCTATTAAGATCATTGTAGAAACAACGTTGGCCATCTTTAGAATGTTCCCATGCTTCTCAGAAAAAAAAAACCGCAAGGCAAGTGTTATACGAGGTGAACTTTGATCGCTAAAGTCCCTTGCTTCATTGGTAAATACATTAATGATTCATTCCAATTTGTTAAAAGGTGTTAATTCCTCCACATGCATAATACATAGCTGATACAATACATTTACCATATGTGTATACAGCAAATAATTCAAAATATAACATCTTAATATATACAAACTTACATACAATCAATGTTTAAATTGAAGATTTTAAAAATTATTTGTATAGGAATTCATAGTGTAACGGTTGAGTATCGGACTCGCAGTTCGATGCAATGAGGCCTTACGCCTACATGTGGAATGAGAAAAGGTGTCGATAACACCTATAATCTTATGCTAGAAACACGTGTCCACCTTGCCTCAATTTTACAACTAATTCTTATAATCATCTTTTCATTGAATTTATCACCTACTTACTTAAGATTCGTCTTACCGCGTAAAGGTAAATACTACTTACATTTTTCATAAACTATAAACTTAAAGAGAAAAAAATAAACTTGAAGACAAAAATATAACTAAATATAACTAGGCGTGCTTGCTTTAATTTTCACTTTCATTCTGTACTACCTAAATAATAGGCCGAATTAAATAAGCGGCGTGATGAGAAACGTTAATTTCAGTCCAAGTGGCAGAAAATTACTTTTTTGTTGAATAATGGATAACCACAGTTATCCACAGAGAGGCACAGTTATCTCTTCTCAAGACTTAAGTGTTTCGAAGGAGTATAATGTGAGTAGACATTATACCAGCTTGCATAAATCAAAATACGACCAATACCAAGGAAGTGCCAGGAGTTGTGTGTTGTTTAGAGCTAGTTAAAAGTAGAAGGACTTTTAGGGATGGGAGCTCATTAAAAGATGTGAAAATGGCATTTTCATTTGGAGATAAAAAGATGGCTAAAAAATTTGAAACAGTGTCCTTGTCTCATCAAACACTGAGTAGAAGAATTAATGATATAGGTAGTGAAGTTCTAAGTACTCTCAATGGCATTTTGGAACAATGTCAATTTTACTCTAGCTCTAGATGAGAGCATAGATATAGCTGACATCAGGCAGCTCCTTATCTTTGTCAGAACAGTTAACGAAGTATTTGAAATTCTTGAAAACCTGTTGGAATTTAAATCATTATAAACCAGCACCAAATGTATTAACATATTCAACGCACTTGATAACGTTATTTCTAAATATGAGGGTTTTGAGAAGTGCTGTAACATTCGTTGGTCAAGCAATGCTTAGTCATAGAACTGGAAATGTGTAAAGAGAAGGCCATACATTGTTTGCTTTTCCACTACATTATCAGTGAGACAATGAAAACTGTTGTAAATACTCTAAATTTAATAAGGGGAGGCAATAAAGTCCAGAGACACAGAGCATTTACTGCCTTCCTGGACAATTTTGAAACTGAGTTGGTGACATTTCATTGTGCGCTGGTTGAGTGTTGGAAATTGCCCCTAACAGATTTTTGGGTTGAGGAATGAAAAGCTTGCATTTATCAGAAATGAAAACACTGGGCATGAGTATCAAGAAAAACTGGAAGAAATCCAGTTTCTAAACAATATTGCTTTCCTGACAGATTTAACATATCATCTAAATGCTCTAAACCTGAAACTACAAGACAGAAAAGACAGAAAGACTGTAACTCCATGGGGATTGAAGTGAGGGAGATGCCCTGCGACCTTCAAATGGAAATTTATGCTCTTTAGGCAGACCCATTCTATCAGACTTAAAAGTGTGGTGTCCCTGAAAATTTCTGGAAACATATTTCTAAAGAACTTTTCCCGAAACTGCTTAAATTCTTTCTGAAAATGTTATCGCTGTTTGGCAGTTCATATGTGTGTGAAAGTCCTTTTCCTGCTCTCAAATAAATTAAATCAAAAACTAGATATCGTCGTGAAAGTGCTTTACTGGAATTGAGCCTGAGACTTTGATTTACTGAACGTACAGTGGAGATTGATAAACTTATATCAGAAAAGCAGTGTCAATCACCACATTGGTTTCTCGACTGTCAAATAAAGTGATATATTGAACTAGTGCGTTATATGTAATTCGTTTTCTTTCTTTAATGTCACTGGCCTTCACTTCCTATACTAAAGTTTGATTGGCTCTCGGGTATCTAACGGTTGCACCACGCTGGTGTAGAATATTACATTTTTGACAAGTATCGGTTCGAGGAGACCTAAAGTGTTAGTTGAAGATTTATTTATACTAGCGATAGTAAAAATTGTCGATTAGTTTAGGCCTGAAATCTGTAGCTGACATAATATTATTAGAGGTAATATATATTTTCCAATCTAGGTTGATTGATCAAATCATCCTGTACTTATTAAGCTTATTTTTCCGCTTATCCTTTGTATCATTAGAGTGATGACTCCAGGAAATAACCTTCTAGCACTTTTATCCACTCTTTCTCTTGATATTTCCTGAATAGGAGATAAGTCAGCTCTGCAAACATTGGACTCATTTTATACCTAGTACTATATTACTGTGTCCAAAAAATATATTTCTAATATACTTTGTTATAAAATTTTATTATACAAAGCATGTTTTCCATAAAATTGTAAAGTGTGTCTTCAGAAAACATAATTTCTTTTATATTTAACATAAATCACGCAACATCATGTTTTCCCCTTTTTTTTACTAGAGGGTTAGATAGAAAACATCTTACGAAAAAAATTTACTTTCTCATCAAAAAAAAAAAAAAAAAACGATTCTACGTGATTTGCTTCTCGCTTGCTGTTCTTACATTATTATTCCTACCTTTTCCTTATCAGTACAATTTTCTTCTTTATATCAAACACGTAAAGAGATACCATTCACTTTTATTTATAGAGATATAAGCCATGTTTAAAATAATTGAGCATGAAATTTAAACATAGTTGTTTGTCCAATTTGTTGCAATTTATTAGAACCTGGCCAGTTGACCAGGACCATAGTAACTGTCGAGATTGATACTATAGAAGTACTTGTGCATTTGCCAAAAGGTAAGTCTTGAAACAATTATACGTTTAATAAACAAAGAGTTCTCATATAATGTTTTGAGTATTATACAGAAAATATTAGTTTTGTAATAGAACATAATCTGCCTACTATCACATGAGAATTCATGGTGTTATTCAAACAATCTTTACATATACTTGGCGCATCAAACTGTAAATTAATTCTTTGCAAGATGATACCGGATTTATCTATTGGCTGAATAGGTGGCGCCCTAGGGGCTACAGGACGTTGGAGGCCTCACAAAGATTTATCTTTTTTATGTATAAACTTGAGTTAATTGATGAAAAGAAATGTTGGAACATTGATTTGAACAAGAAATCAAGAGACTGCTGAAATTGGATTCATTCCCTACCAAAGTTTCTGGAAAAGAAGCTGCAACAACCATTGATGAAAATAAGTGCGATTAGATGAACAGTCTATAGTCGCAATAAGTGCACTCTCAAATCAAACTTTGATTAATTTGGCGAAAAACTTTACTGAAGAAGTTACAAATGTGGCAGCAGAATTTGATGTTGCTCTTAGAAAAAAATTGGGATATTGGGTTATGAGCTGAGCTGACAAAATACGATGTTGCATTTTGGATTGAGTAAGGGCCTCAAATTTGCCAGCATCCTGAGGATGATGTCCAGGCTTCTAAACAAAACTACGAATCATGATTGCTACTGTTCAAAAGCTTTATTTAGTAAACGCCGAGAAATACAACCGAGAATTGCTAGTTTGTTCACCAACTCAGGGTAATGTTTATTGTTTCGCTCTAAAGTAATCAAGATCTCAAGTTTTTTTCTAGTCACAAAGGAGATTGGAAAAATGCTGCTTGCTTGATTAAAAGCTATGAGAACTCTTCAGAGATTAGAGATGCTTTGATAACGTATTTACTTAGAAGTAGCACAAGTTCAATGTCCAATAGATTGGAAGAAGAAATGAAGAAAAAACATTCTGTGGTAAAGTCTTCGCACGAGTTATCACAGTGACTTGTGCATTAGTTGCAAGAACTTTAGCTTTCAGAGGTTCGAATGAAGCATTTGGATGAGAAGATTGTGGAACCTTTATTGGACTTTTAGAGTTAATTGCAATTTTCGATCCATTTTTAATGGAGTACATAAGACTTACGGCAACTCTGATTTGGAAACAACATTTTATCGTTCAAAAATCGTTTGTGAAGAACTGTTAAGTTTAATTTTACGCAATTTAAATATATCGGTATACCAGTTGATTCTAGCTCAGATATTTCCCAGCAGTATCAATTTTGTGTAATCGCATGGTACGGTACTTCGATCAAATTGCATTTGAACCAATTAAACGCTTCTTAAGTTTTGTCAAAATTGAGCATCACTCTGGAGAATATTTAGCTGATACGGCTCATGACTTTTTGGAAGACGTAGCTCATCTGAATTTTGATGATTGTAGGACACAATCCTATGATAATGCCATGAATATGACAGGAAAATATAAAGGCATGAAGGTTAAGATTCTAGAGAAAAACAAAAAGGCTACTTTTATGCCATGCTGTGCGCACTTACTTAGTTGGATTTTCAAGTGTAGAATATTCCATTGTTTGAAGAAACTATTTTGCATCAGTTCAGGAAAGTTATAATTACTTTTCATCGTCGACGAAAAGATGGAGTGTACTTGAAAATTTTTCCTATTGAAATAGGAAGACATTGTTAAAAAAGAAGATAGAGTGCTCGAGCAGATGCAGTCAAAGCAATTTATAATAACTATGGAAATCGTTTAGACCTATTAAAGGATGACTCTACAGAATGATAAAGAAGATTCCTGCAAATTCGCGCCAGTTCTATGTTAGATCACGTAGTTACCGAATAATCCTCGTATTGATTCAAATTTGAAACAACGTGCTACTTCTTATCTTGAAATTTATAAAAGTTTTGGGTTTATAATCATTTGTAACATCCCAAATAGAGAGCTTAAATAATAGCGAAATGGAACACTTCCATAAATTCATCAAAATCAATTATCCAGGTGTATCCTTCAAATCATTTGGCCTTGTACAAGATAATTAAAGCCACTTTCCTAATTAAAATCCCTTGATTTAGATTCACTCATTGATGAATTTGCTCAGGAGAAATGTAGATAGAAAATTTTATAAAAATACTAATTTTTGCAATGAGGTTTGATTTTTTCATTAGATAGATAATATTTGGCATTCAAATAAAATTCTTTGAGTAATTATTCTATCTTCTTTTTCAATACTTAATCAGGCTTTATCAAACGCATCTCGAGAAAATGACTAGAATAAAAATGTTTTCTTCTATTTTTCAAGACCTGTTCGTCCTAGTGTCTCCAAAAGTATAAATACAGCCTACCAGATTTTGGATTCTGGTAATATGTATGAGAACATTTTCAATACTTTACTCTCTTATTAATGTGCTACCATTTTCTGTAGGTACATGTGATTCTCTAGAATGGAAATAATTTTTTGGTCCAGTTGCCCTGGAAAGTACACATTCTACTTCTTGAGTACAAGGCATTATGTCAGGTGCTAGATGATGAGAGTACTTAGAGAGTACTTGTCGTGAGTACTTATCCAACTTCTTTGATAATTGTAAAGACACTGGAATATATTTTAACGTGGAGATTTGTCCACTTTCCTGTTAAGTTTGAGATTAGAAAGATCGAAGATGACATACTTATAAACGATGCAAGAAATTCAGGACGCACAGATATTGTGAAGTGTTGTTCATAGTAAACATGTATGCTAGTGGAAAGCCCGACAAGTAGTAATTAACATTTAGAGAATCATTCAAGCTTCTAGTTATGAGGTGTTTAGTGTTAAAATTATCGGAAGAAATGAATATTTAGGAGCTGGGGTTTAACGAAAGTAAGGGCAGTGTAATAACAATAAGCTAAGTGCGCTATGTCAGTGTGTAAGTGACCAAATTAATTTAACTGATAATTGATTGATAATAAATGAATGGATGCTGTGTGGGATTTATTAGGATAGATACCAGAAGCACATTAGATTTAATTGATGTCAATTACGATAAAAGGTAATTAGCCTGAGAGCAGTATAGACACTTAAGTGGAATACATTGACTCGATATATTTTACCAGAAGAGGGGAATAGCGAAAATTCTAGAATGTGTTAATTATGTACAAATAAATCATGACGAAAAATAGGCATATCGGTTTGTGGAAGGGGATCAGTATGTATAAAAACGATGACCAGTTCTAGTAGAGTGATACCAATTCCAGGCTGAAGAAGATGATAAATCCTACAGCCTCCTTCAAATAAACTCTCCAATCTGCCTAACTATACAATCCCAACAGGGGGCGGAGTTTCAGTGCGATAGAAATGGATGCACGGGCATGCTTCGCCTTTCGATGGTTTCTCCACTTCCTACGGAAAACAAAAAAAAATAGTAAAGGGATGGTAAATTTGAAAATCCGAAGGTCGTAATGCCCAACTAAGTAGCGACATAATAATCCGGAATAAATAATATTAGAATAATAATTAAATAAAAAATAATGTCATGTCTAATCAAAGTGTGATCAGAAATTTAACTATTTTGTTATGCATTCGTCTAAAATAGGGCAGTACTTAGCACATACAAATAAATAAGTAAGATAATGGTGCGTTACTCTAATATAATAAATAAATAGTTTGTGTACAGCGGCAAAATCTGTAAGTACCTAGTTTCACATTTCTGTGATGTAGCGGAACAAATCATAAAGTCACTTTTATTCAAGTCCTGATTTATTTTATTAATTGCAAAGCGTTGATTATTTTATTTTACGTATGGGAATGAATGAGCATGTCACTGGATTGCATGTAAACATTTTTAACGACCAATACAATTTAATTAAGTTTAATCGTTAAGGATTATCGTTAAGGATTAACGTTACGAGTAATTACTCAGCCGCCATGAAAGGCACAATCAGAAAACGTTACATCCACCTTAATGATGGTCCAGCCTAGTGTTTTATTCTAAATTAAGCAAGGCTAACTGGGCCATTTAGATTAGATCATTCCGCATCAATTATTCTATTAATAACTTTGCTAGAAGGAGCTAAACTAAAGTGCTATCTTATAAAATAACGGAGGGATACAGGTACCTATAATTGTGAGCAGGGGATTGCTACGCTAACCCATATAAAAAGTCCCCTCTCACCCATGTCACGTCGGAGAGAACAACTCTCCGCCCTAAAATAACGTGACAATATCTTATCTATGTAAAATCACGTGTTCATGCCACATAATACAGAGGCACTCAATATAGTATAAAGTGGAAATAAAGTAAATCATTTTAATTTCGTTCTACTGTATTCACTATACGTACTTTCAACACTGAGTAATCATTTAAATCAGGAATGGCCAACAAATCGATCGCGATCGACTAGTAGATGGCGAGGCTATTGCTGGTCGATCGCAGCCGATAGGAAACGATCTTAATGACCAACAGATTGCGGTAGTTCTCTAATTTGCAACTGTTCATATGAGGGGTGTTAGGCGCGCGTTTTGTAATAAACATGACTGCAACGTCATAGAGTACAATGCGGCAGCTGTATTCAATTACACAAACATTTGAAAGTGGCGAAATTCGCCACATGCAATGCAGCTATAAAATTTGTTTTAGCTTTTAGGATCTGGTTAATCGAAATCCGGATAATCGAGGTCCGGACACTGGAGTTTCTACTGTATTAAATATCAAGATTTTAATATGTAGATCGCGACTCATTTTTCAGGGAAAGAGTCGATCTTTTATATGCAGAAATTGGCCACCCCTGATCTAAATTATTCAAATGGCTAAATTTAATGAAATATTATAATTCTTTAGTATTGTCTTTAATCATTCAATCAATTGTGGACATTGAAATATTTTACATAAATTAATAGGTGCCATATTAAAATCTTGATGTTAATGAGTGATTTCAATGGGAAAATCGGTTCCACTATCAACGATGATCATATTGGCTAAGTGGTGGGGAAGTTTGGGACAGGAGAATGGAACGATAGAACGCCTCATCCAATTCTGCATCGAAAATACATCGCAATTACCAACTCCTTGTATGAGAATCACTAATGTAGATTATAAACCTGGACATCTCCAGGTTCCTGAGAGACACACGGGGAATCAAATAGATTAAGCAGAGATGGAAATTCTCGGAAAACTTAAAATTTGTAGGAGAAGGCAAATAAAAAATCTGCCTAGGCTCAGCGATGATAAGATTACAGTTTTGAACAATAACCTCATTCGCAAAATCGAAGAAATTCAAACAAAAAATACTGAAGCTACATGGCAGGTAGTGAAAAAGTTTCTAATCACAACTTTAGAAGGAACACATCAAGAAGACTAAAATACTGTTAGTCAACGTTTATCAACGGGAACAATGGATCTCATTCGGGAATGAATGAACAGCAAATCCCGGGGTCTACACAACAGTATAGAATTGTACCAATCGTTAAATCGGGATATACAAGCTGCTGTTGAAGGTTTATATAGAGAAGCAGAATTTCTCTGATACCAATAACTCCAAAAACCTGTTCAAGAAGATACATTGTATAACTCAGGAGTTCAAACCCCCACATTGGGCACTTAAAGATCAACATGATTGTTTGAATACAGAACGAGATCAAATTGCATCGGTGTCGAAAGATTACTGTAGCAATCTGTGTGCTGACCCGAATGCTATTTGTGGAGATCTGGGGAATTAGAGACGGAACCGGATATACTGTTAGATGAGGTGAAAGTCGCAATTTAAAAGAAGGTAAAGCAGTAGAAGTCGACAAAATATCAGCAGAGGTCTTGACGAAACGGCAAAAAAATCTTGCACACATTGTGTCACAAGATTTGGAAATAAGGCTTATGCCTAGAAGACTGGTCAACTTCAGTATTGCTTCCCCTATATAAGAAAGGGTCAGAAATAGTCTGTGAAAACTATCATCTGATAGCGCTGATATCACATTCCAGTAAGATTATGTTGTACATTCTACACGCGAAACTACAAGCCTTCTTGCTACATCAAATATGTTCAGAACAAGCCAAATTTGTGAAAGGACGGGGGTGCTCGAGAACGAATTTTAAATGTGAGGCAACGTATAGAAAAGGCCCGAGAATACTCTGTACCGATGTACCTAGTTTTTCCCATTTTTTCGTATGCTTCAGAGACCTGGGTAATCCATTCCAATGACAGGAGAAGAATAGATGCGTTTGAAATGTGGATCTGGTGCAGGATGCTGCGGGTTCCCTGGAGGGCTAATAGAACAAATGTCTCATCTGAAATGAGATCAACCCCGTAGAAAGATTGTCATTGATGACATATGAATGAATTTTCAAATTTTTCGGACACATCTCCCGACATGACAGAATGGATAAACCGGAAGGGAGAAGAAAACGGAGCCGATCCCCAACTAGGTGGACCGATATTATTTCTAAACTAAGAGAAACAAGTTTCACTAAAACAACGCGCCAAGCGAACGATCGACAGACCTGGAATCAACGGTTAAACGAATAATACAGAGATTAGAAGATTGCCATATTGAACGTCAACATCCACCGTAATCACCACAAGTCGGTCAGAACGTTGGACGAAGAAGAAGATATTAAAATAACTTCGTCATTAGTATGTAAGTTAAACATTTCAAATTGGACAACTACTCCATTATATCTATCTAGACTAATGTTAAATATTCTTATATATCGGTGAGTGATAATTATTAGATCAACTGAACTTTGTAGACAACGGTTAAAAACTAGAAAGGGGTAAGCGTCAGTGTAAGGACGGTAAGAGGCCGCTCTATCGAAGGCACTTTGAGCTGCTTTGCGACGGCTGTAGTAAGAGTGGGAAATTGAGTACATGCTACAATAGAGATAGGTGAAGGGGAAGAAAATTAGAAAGGGAGCTTGTAATAGCTTTTGGTCGAAAGCCATTGTAGGGAAAACGACTTATATCGATGGTTCAACAGTCGATGGTTCAATTTATTTTAATATAATTAAACTTAAAGAGATTATAGTGTTAGTGATGTCTGGTGCTCAAATGTACGTTATACTTATACAGGGTTTGTCTGGAAAATAATGTCAATGATTTTGTTGGGAAGAGATTATACGTCACTCCGCGCTCTGGAGGATGGGCATGAGTGGAAGGGAATGTCATCGAGCGCACGCACAGGTATATTTCTCTGAGCAGTTTGATTTTTCCTTAAAGTCGTTTCGGTGACCCCGTGCAAGCTAAAATGCAGCGTTCGGTAGAATAACGGATAGCGATCAAATTTTGCGTTAAACTTGGCAAGACCGCAACGGAAACTGTTACAGTCATTGATACGGCTTTTGGCAATGATTGCCTTTCGAATCGACAAATTTATCGGTGGCATATGGCCTTTGTTGAAGCCTGTGAGGAGGTGAGCGATGAACCCTGCGCTGGACTGCAATTAACGGCCATTACCGCAGTCCGCCTCGACATCGTCGCGAAGGATAGGAAACTTTACCATCACAATCCGCCAACGCACACATCCGTGACCAGTTAATTGGCCAATGCAGGTGTGCCAACGGTTCCCCACCCAGCTTCCCTACAGTCCTCACGTGGCTCCCTCAGACTACTTTTTGTTTCCGCGCTTGAAAACTCCCTTGAATAGTCAACATTTCAGGACGGTCGGCAACATCAAAGAGGCTTACACCAAGGCTTCAAAGGATAGATTCCCAATTAACGGGCAATTAACGGCCACTACCGCAGTCCGCCTCGACATCGTCGCGAAGGATAGGAAACTTTACCATCACAATCCGCCAACGCACACATCCGTGA
>WYDF02290281.1:0-16311 GCA_009867245.2 Adranes taylori
TATATTCTATCGCGAACATATATATATATATATATATATATATATATATATATATATACATATATACATAAGAGAAAAGAACTTATAATGTTGTGGATAATAGTAATTAATATAGTTAATACAGCATACATCTTTTTAACAAATAATATTTTCAACTTTATGCTTAATATGATTGTATTGTAAAACGAGAAACGATAATGCTATTTAGTTAATACATTTCTTTATTTCAGGCCCTGTATACTCATCTTTGATTCGCTTGCCGGAAATAATCGTTCAAGAGTTGTAGCAACACTTCGAGATTATCTAACTTGCGAGTATGCCGCAAAAATGAACGGAACAAAAGTTTTCAATAAGGATGTGATACGAGGAGCTTCGCCTAAAGTGCCTCAACAAACCAATTATACGGATTGTGGTTTATACGTCTTACAATATGTGGAAAGCTTTTTCGAGGTTAGTTATTCACTGGATTTTCATTATGTTTTTATTTATTTTGAATGTTTTGTTTTTGATATTGTAGAATCCTATTAAAGATTATTTTATACCAATCAATGAACTGAAGCATTGGTTCGAGGAGATTATAGTCACTAAGAAACGTGAGGATATTTCCTTACTTATAAGAGAGCTGATGATTAAATATAAGAAAGATATAAGCTTACTACCCATCATTTCGTTTCCTACGTTGCATGGTAAGTTTAAATTTGATTAATGTAATTGACAAAAAATTAAAATAAATCTGTACATATAATAATATTAAATAGTACTGTATGTTAGTTGAAAATTATGTTTGATGTGAAAGAGTTTCAAATCTAATTAACAAAACACAAATATGTTTCACTTTTTTCGGAAATTTTATATCCGGCCTTCCGGAGCGTTTCGCTCATATTTAGTTAGCAATATGGCCGTATAATAAAGTAACTTTTTGTAGTAGGTTCTCGAGATGACAATTTTGTTTTGCATTTTTAGGAGAACTTGTTGAAAAGATTATGGAAGAAGAAGAAGAGGAGGAACCGGATCCTGATGAAGAAGAAGAGGAGGAGGAAGATGAGGAATTACCGATGGATGAAGACGAAGAAGAATTGGAGAGGGCAGAGGAGGAGGAGATGAAACTGATACTAGAAAGATTTAATAAGCGAAAAGCTCACACAGATTTACATATTGAAGAAGAAGAAGAAAGTTACGATGAATGCTTGAATCATTTAGAAAACGCTTCATCTCTTCATTGTGATGTATCTCCGCCAATTGGCGAAAGATCTTTATCAAAACAAATCGATATAAAATTATTGCCGGATGCAAAAGATTCCTCAAATTCGGCTGTAACTTTATCGTTATCATCCAAAACACCAATCAATGAAATTAATGCGATTTTAAGACCAGATAATAAAGAAACATCCCATCGGAACCGTGAAACGCTGTCTTTATTAAGAGCTAAACGAATAGTGAGACATAAACCTAGTAGTAGTACTGATAATAATGCGAAACGCTTAAAGTCTTCTGACTAATTAATTACTTTGACATCCTAAATAAATTGTTATTTCGTTTTATTACAAAGGATTTTAAAAGGGACTACAATAGTTCTTAATAATTATTTAATTTGTACGTATTTTTAGAACAGCACTGTATATTGCACTTCAGTGAAACAGTTTGAACTGAAGTTATTTAAAAATAAATATGAATCTTTTTTTTCATTATATTCCTAGTTATGTTCACTTTTGTAAATTAATTAATAAATATTTTTATCATAATTTGAGTCTTCTTTTTATAAAGTTATTTATTAACAACTCATAATAAAAATTAAATCCCAAAATATTTAATGTAAAAACTAGCTACTCAGCTGATTTATAAGTTGCCATTTTCATTCACAGATTTTTGTTATCTGCAGTCTGCAGATAAACTTCGGCAAATAATAATTCGTTGTTTTTATTTTCGTGGCCAGATTCTGCTGGATTAATAATATAGTATATTAGTGCCCTCTTAATATTGGAGTCTAAAACATCTAATATCGTATTAAGCATTTTCAATAGTTACAAAGGGTATGATCATTTAATGAATTTAGTGTGATTCTGGATCACTGATTCCTAAAATATTTTGTTTTAACTTTAGAGTTTTTTTTATTAATAGTTCAAGTGTCAATGAAGCAATTCACGTAAATTATGGTGGATTTCCTAAAGTAAAGTAATTGATCCAATTCGACCAATTCGAAAAAATTTCTGAAATTAGGTAATTTAGCTAATTTAGTGAAATTAGGAAAGTAGTCTTAAGTGGAAGAAACTGTCGTGGAAAATATACTATTTATAGCTGCTCCAAAATCCATTTGAAAAAACAGAATCTACGGACTTTTTCAATTGTTTGGCCTTAATTTTTAATGAGAGTTTTAAAAATTTATTGGGAATGTTGCTTATTATATAAATTTTAAAGTTTTGTTAATGAGTTTAGCTGCATATAAAATTTAATCTTATAATTTAACCTCACTTTGAATTTAGGCTGTTAACGATTAACATATGAGTGGTTTTCCACTTTGAAAAGAACAGTTTTGTTCTGAGCTTGTTCTGTTCTGACCTACCAAATAAGTGGAACAAGTGTTTACATTTATCTTTGTTTAAAGCTATTTCACTTAATCCAATCACATCAACTTATACCTATTTGCCGTACTTATCACCATAATCCCTATTTATCCCTCTTATCCTTACTTATCACCATTATCCATACTTATCCTACTTTCAAATAAAAAATAGACCAGGATCGAACAAAATTTTTGAATATAAACAAAATACATCATCTAACGGTTTGGTGAAGGTTGACAGATGTGGAACATTAAAATATTCATATGATGGATTAGAAGTATATGCTACATACAGTATACATTGAAGTTAGTAAATGCTACATATAGTAGATATTGAAAAATCTGAAGCCTGCAAAACGTCAGTGTCTCCTCGACCTATGAATTTTAATAAAAATAATTAGATGTGGTAACTAGGGAAGGGGGCGCCACAAGCACAAGATGACATCAGTTTTTTGGTATTTACTTCTGTTTATAGACCTAAAAAGTAATTGGGTGAAAAGGCACAAAAAAATGCGCAACCCATTTCATGCAGATTTCCAGGTCGTTGCTTGAGGTGATGGTGCTTAACATTCACAAGAAAGGACGCTTTGTGTGTAAATACTTAGCTATAACTACTATGAAGGTCTATGTTTGTTTGTAAGTAACCATTAGTTTAAATATGGCGGCGGTTTTAAAGTCTAGAGATCTACATGCAGATAGAGCAGAGTTGTACGTCATTGATTATCGGTAAAAAATGTGGCGAAAAATGGCGTTTGATGTATGATTATAATAATCGTAATAGATTTAATGAAATTATTGTCTTAATAGTATAAGTGTGGTTGAGGATTTGAACCGGCATCTAGAAGGCTGAATGAATGGAAGTCAACGAGTGCACGCAAGTTACTGCACTACTTGGTTGCATGGATAGAATTGCGTTGCATAATGTTTATAAAAAGAATATTCGCGTATATAACACTTCTTGTAAGGAATATTAAGGATGTGTAGCGTTTTAAAGTTGCCTGACCAGTTACTTGGTAGCTCAAGGCCCCCTAGATTTTAGGGGTCCTTCAATTCGTTCCATGTATCTTCCAGTCAGGCAACATGTGCAATCTAATTGCGTACTCTTAAAATTTAAAGTATTCTAATTTAAAATAGAATTAAGTCTTTATTTGCAATAAAACCTGATGATCTAATAAGGTGTTTGAATCAGATCAATTGTACAAATATTGAATAATCATCAGATTTTAGTCAAAAAATAAAACCAATGAAAAGTGAAGGTTCTACTTTGAACCAGTCGAACCACAATCGCACTTATCTCTTTTGGTAACATTAAGAGCTGATACTTCGAATACTTCAGGACAATAGATCTGTTTGCAGATGAGCTGCGCTACATAATCACCTTTATTGATGTCAAACTGTTGAGCGGATTATTTAAATAAAACCACTTTTACGACACCACGGTAATCCTTATCTACTATAACAGCATCAATATCAATAGAATATTTAACAGCCAAACCCGATCGTGATGCAATCCTATCATGACAGCCTTCTGGAAGTTGAATCTTGATACCAATACACACTATTTCTTTCCCAAGACTCGTGACAACGTAAATCACGTGACGACGACAGGACCTGACATACGCCTGGAGGGTACAATTTTTTTTACATTGAGTTTGTGAAGGTCCTAGAACTTTCAACATCTGCTGCATGTAGGCTATACTTATTTCAACAACTACTGTACGTAGCTTATACTTCTTTAAACCATCATATTGGTTTTTTTTGCGGCCTCCAGTTGTCACAATTCAACAAAATTGTTAACTGAGGTCATTTTGTTTTCATTCAAGAAACTTTTGTATGTCTCTGGTATATATTTTTTCTCAATTATTTTTTATATCTAGTTACTTTTTCAAATCTAGTTACTTTTATTTTAAATCTATTTACAAATCTAGTTATCACATGTTTTTTGTTTAGACTCAATTGGAAAAATTGCATTTTATTTACATCTGGGCCGGTTGACATTTTGGATTTCGCAACATTTAGGTTATATTGCATAATATCTATTGATATTGCGCCACATCATACCGAAACATAACCTCAAACAGCAAAATATATGTACAACTAATATAGTCTCTCGGCGTTATACAGAGTGGATCAAAAGTTTTATTTATATATAATTTGCATACATGAAACTGACTGCGTTTTTCAATTTCGTTGTTTCCACATTATACGGTATGATACAAATGTATAATATCTATTACTAGCATACATATTAACAATTTGCGACTACGGTACAATTTTTTACCATCCTGTATATTTGCAAAATCTATACAACTCACGCCATCTCTCATCATCATACAGAGTGTATCAAAGGTTTATTTATACATACATCTCTTACATTTACCAAAGGCCCCCTAAACTTTAAGGGGGCTTCTTACATAAATAAATTTACCACTACTAACGCCTCACAATATATAAAATACCTACCGGTATTGTGTTATACTATATTCAAAACTTAATCCCAAACAACACAATTTATTTAACATTCAAGTGTGTACCCGCCTTAAATCGATCACGTGACGACGACTGGACCTATTCTAAGTGGGGGACAAACACTGAGTACAAATTTTCCTCGCTCTGAACGGACACTGATTTTTTGAAGACTGCAGACTTTTTAACGTGTACTGTATATAGCATCTATTGTCTGTTAAATCCATATAAATACATAATTTAATCTAATTTGATGTGTATTTAAATTTTTTTCATACAATTATTTTCAAACCGCTCCTGTATATTCATGACACTGATTTTTTACTGTCATCTTGTATAATAGACAAACTATAGACGCAAAAAGCAGCATTAAACGAAGCCATTTAAAAATATTCAGCCTCTTATTTTTATAGTTATATAATAGAAAAATTATAAACGCGAATAGATAACGGAAAATGCATCGATTTAAATTTTTTCCTTCTATTAGTTTTCAACCCGCCCCTGTGTACACGTGTCACTATTATTTTTAATGCTGCTCGTATAATAGCAGAACTATAGACGCTAATAAATAGCAAAAACGCAGCATATTTTCATTTTTCCCTGCTATTATTTTTCAACCTGCCCCTCTACACTCTGGAAATTTAAGACATTTTATTTTCCATTGTGCATGACTACTGTCCCACCCTGAATATTTTTCAGTCTCTAGTACTACTAGTCCCATCTGACGGCTATTTTTTCACTTCTTCGCTACACTTATTTCCTACACCTACATTATACCAAGCGCATTCGCAAATTTTAATTACATATACATATTCATCACATACTTAGCTTACGACATTTTCATCTCTTATTCCACCACCCTGTATCTTTTACTCATTTAGTACCATCTACCATCACACCTGCCAAAAACCGGTTGCTTCAAAAGGAGCAAAAACAACTCGTGGCCCCGGGAATTTCTTCTACTTGCAACAGAACAGATAAATTCGAGTTTTAGAGCTTCAACCAAAAATGACTGGAAGGCAGGGATTACTATCCCTGAACTGTTCAGCACAGTTCTAGCGGTCAAGTGGAAAACAATTATGAGCACATAGAGCATCAAGCCCCTCATCTGTCGACCAAAATATTAGTGCTTAATTAGTGGGGAAGTGCTCCAAAAATGCACTATGCTCTTGTAAAAAAAAACTGTTCTGTGCTATCTAAGAACACTGCTAATATTTTGTTAACCTACACTAGCGACATAAGTGCCTGAAGTTTATACTTTTTGACATTAATAGTAAAGGTGTCGATGCATAGAATATTGTCCTGTAACCCAGCAGGTGTATTGCACATTTGAAGAAAATTACTGCGTGATAAAATAATTTCATAAAAAGAAGTTTTCGCAATTCTTTAGAAGTTTATTTATTGTCTGTCGGTTATTAAACATTTTCGTTAATTATTGTGACATTTATATTAATCATTTCGTGAATTGTACGGTTTGCTAATGTCAGAAATGTCATTCATATAAAGCCGGAGTTCTTGTTCATATTGCCGTAATAAATTAAATAACCACGTTTCTAAAACTTTATTGTTACTGCTAATTTTATAAGCATAAAATGGCAGATTCTGCAAGCGAGTCCGATTCAAGCAGTATCGATGGAGGACCTATAATGATGCCTCCAAGTCCAATCACAAGAGAACAGCTTCAGAAACGTATAGAGAGTCTGCAACAGCAAAACAGGGTGTTAAAAGTTGAATTAGAAACTTATAAATTAAGGGTTAAAGCTTTACAAGAAGAGAACCGAGCGTTAAGACAAGCTTCTGTTATTATTGTAAGTATTGTGCTTAAAATTGTTTCATAATGATTAATGATTCTTTATATAGCAAACTGCTTTTTTAATGTATAGCTTAATATAAAAATATATTGTTTTGTCCTTTTTATAGCAAGCCAAAGCTGAACAGGAGGAGGAATTTATATCAAATACATTGTTGAAAAAGATACAAGCTCTAAAGAAAGAGAAAGAATCTTTGGCTCATCATTATGAGCGCGAGGAAGAATGTCTTACAAATGATTTATCACGAAAATTAACGCAACTGAGACAAGAGAAATGTAAATTGGAACAGACACTTGAACAGGAACAAGAGTGTCTCGTTAATCGTCTAATGAGGAAAATTGAAAAGTTAGAAGCAGAGACATTAGCTAAACAAACTAATTTGGAGCAGCTTAGAAGAGAAAAGGTGGGTTTATACGTTTTAGTGTTTAATTCATTTTCATATTTTTAGTTCTTGCGAATATTTATTAGTTTTATGAGCTTGGATTTCTTTTATTTTGATCATTTTTTTTGTTAGTGTATTTATTTTATCTTAACTAAAGTTTAGTAATCATGAAAAAATGAGATTTTGACAAAGGTTTTTGATGATTGAGTAAAATTCCATAATTTTTGAAGTGATTTCTGCGTGTAAGGGTATTCTTTGTTGCAATGGCGCAGCGTGCGTTTCAGCCGCCCGGGACATAGGTCAAATTTGCCGTCCCCCTTATTTAAGTATTTAAATCCAAAAGGCTCCACAATTTAAAGATCTTTTCGGAAAAATGTTATTGTGTATTGTTTAGGGTACAAGTAAACACATTTGTTACAAAAGTTCTTACAATTATGCCATTTATTGATATATAAACAACATTTGTAATATGCGTCGACAAGATAAGTATTATTACAAAATTAAATTACGATATATATTCTTATTAAAAACTTAATAGAATTAAAATAACACTTCTCTCTTTTACTAAAATTTTTCTACTTTGCGTAAGTGCAAAGTTTTTATTACATTATTAATGTCTATAGATTCACATACTTCTTGTTCAATAGCCAAGATAGCCATGTGGTTAGCCTTATAGTACTTATTGTTGATCTTAAATAATTGATCAACTTCAATTTTGAAAAGCTCTCACAACTGGCATTGCTGACGACCGTTGGGAGGAATATTCGGAGCATTATTATATAACATTGAGTATCTGGGTAGAGTATCTTCCAGCTTCGATTTCACAATAAATTGTAATAATCCAAGTGCGTCCTCAATAATTAATTAATTTATTTTACCTGTGGCTGCTATGAAAGCCCGTAGTCGATCTCGTTGGAGCTTGAAGTTCTGCTCGTCAATTTCGGCAGATGCGTAGTCTAGATCTAGATTATAGTCTGAGTCGTTCGAATCTAATAGTATAGCCGGCGTTAAATAGACCAACTATTCCGCTAAATTCAGTAGCTGCTGAAATATCTCACGAATTTCTACGATTATTCTATCTAACGAAGAAAACAGCTTCGATCTCAATTCATTTTCATATGACAAATTAGCATTGTCAAAAATTAGCTTTCACGCGCCTCAGATAGTAATGCCAATACATCTTTCTTCACATATTTTTTGCATAACTTATAGCGCCGTCTGTAAATTCTTATCGTTTCTGTACTAGTATCGTTTGCAAAGCATTTACTTTCTGACCGCACAGTTTTATGTCGATTCCTTTAGTTTGTAAGTATTTTTGTTCATCGTTCACTTCATGTAGCACAGGTTGCCAGAGCCCCAAGAAACAAAGAAAGGAAAATGTCTGCACAGTAACTAGCACAGTTCCTGCTCCTCTTCCTGTGTTTAGACTTTCATCTGTCTCTGTCAGTTTTTCCAGAGTGACCAAAATGTATTTGCAATGATGTCGTATCATATTTACGACATCATCTCTTGTGCTAAAAGTTGCTTCTATTAGCGCTGGTATCGATTTCTGTGTGACCACATAAGGCCAATTTTTGTTTCTAAAGGAATCTTATAATGTCAAATATTCTGATAAGAATTCTTGCCATTTTTTTGTTTTCTTTGTCGCAAGGTTTTGGTTTTTCTGGTCAATAGTCTGCCCTTTTTGAATTGTGGTCTCTAACTCCTTCCATTTGCAATAATTTTGGTTGTGCATTGCACTTGGTTCGTGATTTGAAATCTTAGGATTTGTTTCCGCTAAGTATGATGAGCAAAACAATCCATCAGATGAGCATAACTTTGATCCATTCTGAGTGTTTACGTTATCAAATAAACGTCAGCAAAAGCAAAATTATGATGTTTTGGAAGGAGAATAAGCCATCCAACTACGTAAAACTTTTTCGCCGTTAGTCAATGTGCGGTAAAACTATTCCCGGGTATGTTGCATTATGTCTCCTTTTGATGTTAAAGTGCACGATTCTGAACGTGTTACAGTTGACGCTTCGGCAAAGTTAGTATTGGCTTGCTGAACAACGTGCTGTCTTTTGTGAATGAGCAACATCGCATATTTTCATCTATATGTTCAGGCCATTTTGAGGAATTTGATCTTCAGGAACGATGTCAACATTAGAAACAGGTACCAGATCAATAGTATCAAAATTTTATTCTTTTCAGTTTGTTCTGTGTTTGAAGCAGCAGTAGCCTCTGTTGAATTTAAGCCCAACATAGAATTTCACGTCTCAGGAACATAATTTTTCACATATTTACGTATAGCCCCCTTACTTCTTCTAATATTTTCTTCCTTATCTCTTCTCTTATTACGGTAAGCAGCTTCGCTGTCAATTACTCTTCATTTTTTATGCTAAAACAAAACAATATAGTATTAATACTTATAATAATAATTGGCTAAGTACCGAAGGCAGTATAGTATGTATTATACCAAGAATCGATTATATGTAGATCATTGATTTATATTACATACAATTTTTTGACAAAGTTCAAGACTTTAACAATCACAAATCACAACACGCACTTAAAGAAAATTTTAAAATAATAAACTGAGAATAAAAATAATAAACAGTATTCAATCCGAGCCCAAACCAAAACACGGGGAATTAACGCAAAGCTTGAACGAGCGAGACGATTACAGTCATTTAAATAAAGGGAATTCCTCGGTTTCGTCACAGATTGAATAATAACTTGTTTATAATTGTTGTAACGTGTTCCATAATAATGTTCATATAATTATTATACGTCGAAAACAGTTTTTCACATACTTCGTGACGTATAATAATTATATGAATAGAATAGGTTTTTACGTATGTAAATCCATAGTCAAAATATAAGATACAAATATAAATAAGAATATATAAGATAAATGCAAAATGAATAATGTTATAATGTCTAAAATAAATCTCTTCAAGGGTGTATGGAGCTTGTTCTAAAAGTGATTGCTTCAATCTTTTTCGAAATAGTTTACATATTAGGTTTTCCACTCTTCGAGACACATATACATAGATTTATGTCTCGCCTAAGAAATTCTGATCACATGAACCGCACCTGTGGGGGCCTAGATTTTGCCTTGTTCGTGTATCATATTAGTGGTCATCTCCTAACCGTTGTCTCCTAAAAATGTCTTTCAGATATGCCGTGTGACTCCAAACTTCAATGCCGTATCGAATTTTGTGTTCAAACATTGCGTAGTAAGATATGATGCCTGCTTCCTTCCCTGCAATTTTCACTATTCTTTTTAAAGCGTATGTTGTTTGTAATAGGTATTTGCTTAATTCATCAACATGGCACCTCCATCGTAGTCTAAAATCTATTTGAATGCCTAGATATTTTCTGGGATCATCTGGCTTCTCCCATTATTTGTCCATTTCATATCTTAAAAAAGTAGTTTTTTCTTCATTTAAAAGAAGTTCATTTTGGGCGAGCCATAAATTAGCATATTGTAAGCATGTATCAATATTTTCTTGTAGACTATTTTTCGATGTGTTTTTCACTGTTATTGTCATCTGCAAACAGGACCAAATGTGCTTGAATCTTTGTGTATACGTGGAAAAATAGTGGACCTAAAATAGATCCTTGTGGTGCTCCTCGTATGACTTGTTTTGATTTGCTTACTTCATTGTTTAATTTTGCATGACTTAAAAATAGAAGCAAATGAAGTAGGTTTAAAGATAAATAGCAAAAAGACAAAGAAAATGCGCATACATCAGCGTAACAATTTTAGCCTGACTCTAGATGTAGTGGACATAGAACGGGTAGATTGGTCAGCCAAGATCAGGTGCTTTTAGAGATGTGATGAGCCGTATACATACAGCACAAGGACGTTTTGCACAGCTACGACCCCAATTTATATTGTTGCTTAAGGTACATAATGAGAATATGGTGGTCAAAGACCTTTGGAAGGCCACAAGCCAGAGTCCCGTACAGCAACATATACTAGGAAGAAAATGGAGGTGGATTGGTCACACCTTGAGAAAACGTCAAGAAAGTACACCATGATAGACACTGAATTGGAATACGCAAGGTAGTCGCAGGCAAGGCAGATCAAGGATTACCTGGAGGAGAACTATAGAGAAGAAGACATCACGAGTCAACAAGACATTTGAGAGGGGTTAAAATAGTGACAGTGGACAGAAAACGCTGGAGAAATTTCGTAGAGGCCCTATGTTCCACCTAGGAATTAAAGGAATTAATTATCATAAATCTAGAATCGATTAATAACTTACCTCCATTAATAACTTTGTTCTGCAAAGTGTAACCGTTTTCCATGTTCATGGTGGCTCTTGATTATAGCAATTTGTATTAATAGAAAAGAAGGTTTTAGAAGATTCTAAAAATCAAGAATTCTATGCTTATCTGGATATAACCACAGCATCCCAAGCTGATAAAGTTGAACAGAAAAAAAAAGGTTCCACCGATTATTGTGGTTTCGGGTTTATAATATCTCAAAGATCTAAAGTGAAATAGATTTACTCGATCTTAGTCCTCTAATGGAGCAACAATAATTTTGGA
This sequence comes from Adranes taylori, assembly GCA_009867245.2. Lineage (NCBI taxonomy): Eukaryota > Metazoa > Arthropoda > Insecta > Coleoptera > Staphylinidae > Adranes > Adranes taylori. The sequence continues at coordinate 11,762 of WYDF02290281.1, forward strand.
TGTGTGTAAACTCAGTTATCTTGCATTGTTAGTGCATCTATTTGTTCTCTAATTTTTACGGTATTTAAACGTCGTCCTGGCATCTCTTTAGATTCCAAAATTCCGGAATGATCACAAAATAAATTCAAATCATATTCCCTTTTAACCGATGTTATTGAGTTTGACACTTTTCCGTGGATGGGAAACTCCGCCAAGAGCAAGCAGGATTCAGAGATGGTCGATCTACTGTGGACCAGATTAACACACTACGAATAACCATCGAACAGTTTTCTGAGTATCAGACATATTTGTATACACTTTTCATTGATTTCGAAAAGGCTTTCGATTTGTTTAATAGGAGAAACATGTGGAGGGCTATTGGAAAGTTTGGAATCAGACAAAAGATACTGCGTCTGAATCCCATAAAAGATAGAGCATCTGACGCAGGCATTGCTGTGAAATCTGCAGTAAGACAAGAATGCCTCCTGTCACCTGTCTTGTTTATTATGACGCTGAATTGTATGTTGAGAGAGGCAACTAATAGAAAAAGATATTCTTGTTAGTAGTAGAAAAAAGGTTCCGCCGATTGTTGTGGTTTCATGACTGTAATCTCGCAAAGATTTAAAGTAAAAAAGATTTACTCGATCTTAGTCCTCTAATGGAGTAATAATAATTTTGGATGTTCTTTATATTCCAAAATTCTGGTATGATCACAAAATAAATTCAAATCATATTCCTTTTTAACCGATCGGTGGATGATGTGATTGAGTTTGACACTTTTTCCTATCTAATGAGGAAGTTACTCCATGCGTGTTGTATAGTATTTCTATGTTGTTATTAATTTTAATTAGTTTGTGCCTGTAGCTTAAAATATGTCAAAGTTCTAATCATTAGATTAAAAATGCATTTAAATGATTCAGGTTGAATTAGAGAATACATTAGAACAAGAACAAGAAGCTCTAGTGAACAAACTCTGGAAGCGCATGGACAAGTTGGAAACTGAGAAACGTATTCTACAAATTAAACTCGATCAACCTGTATCGGATCCGGCTAGTCCACGTGATATTAGCAATGGCGATACTGCGAGTAATCTCAGTACGCATATTCAAACGCTGAGAGGTGAAGTTGCACGACTCAGGCGCACATTGGCTAGCAGTCAACAGGAGCACACACAGAAGATGCAAAGGTTAGTTAGAAGCATTGCGTACAATTTAGCGGTTTCTTCATGCATTTAGCGGTTATCATTTTAGTGCCACATTATGTCTCCATTCCTGAAATCATTTCAGTTTTTATAGATTCATAGAATTCACTTAAAACAAATTTTATAACGCTCTTTAATGAGGGCATTACCATGCCAGATATTCTTTTTAGTAGTGCTGTAAATGCTTTTAAATTTATAATCGAATGCCAAGACTTGATGCTTGTTATATGAAGGAATATGAATTAATTTGGTAACATATAATATGGTTAGTATAACTGTCTACGGTCTACTTTTGGAAAATGTTTAATCAACTACTGGGGCAGCCAATTTGTTTTCGCTCCAGACAATATGCGATTTTTTCATAAATGTATCATTTTAAATTATCTAGTTGACAAATGATCGCTGAGACTGTATGAAATATTAAAACTAATATTTTTTTATTGAATGCATTTATTGAAGTATTCTGGGTCATTATTATTTTTGATTAATTATAATTTGAAAAACTTCTCTTACGAGAACTCTGGCTAACTATCAAGTTCAAATGAATTCATTTATAGATAACACTTTATATTTTTTAGATTTGCACAAGAAGAGCGTAGCATTCGCGAGGAGAATTTACGTTTGCAGCGTAAACTTCAATTGGAAGTTGAACGTCGCGAAGCACTATGCCGTCACCTATCTGAATCGGAAAGTTCTCTTGAAATGGAAGAGGAAAGACATTACAACGAAGCAATGGCTGCTGGGGGAATGGTTACTCCACCCGTAAGGCCACAGATTCATGGAACGCCTGGAACTGGTCAAGCAAGGCCATTAAGCCCTGGAGGTAAACTATATGTTAGTTTAATTAACACTATTCAAAATGAAGAAAATATTGAGTAAAAATACGTGGCTCACTTTTTTTCATGTTATATATTCAAGTAGTAAGTTCCTCGATAATATCAGTTAATTTTGGTTTCAAATCTTTCTTGCACAATTGCCCACAGCAAGATATTGACGTACCAAAATATATAAGTCGAAAAACTATAAATCTAGATGTTTTAGTGAGTAATATTGTAATAATTTCTATCAAGTTTTATCTACAGTAAATTGGAGCTTCTTAAAACATCTTAATGTGAATAGTAACACCACTGCTATAGCCAATACTTTTTTAGGTGTAATGCTTGACGCTTATAATAAATCATTTCCCGAGAGATGGGTTTATAAGAAACACAAATATGATACAATAACATGGTTTAATAACTCGCTAAGGAATACGCGTGTGCATCTAAACATCCGTAAGTGTGTGAATGAAGGGGGCAGTGACAATGCGTCAAAGAACCAATATAGAAAGGCATATCGTGATGCTTTAAATAGAGCAAAGAAAACGGCGAACACTTTTTACGCTAAGTAGTCTACAAACAAATCTCGAGCAGCTTGGGAGGTTGAACGTGCAAATAAGTGCTAAAAACATTCTGTGAAACAAAAACATTGTCTACTTCTAAATTTAATAATAAATGTCTGCGTGGCACTAAACTTAGCCAAGAATATTCCATCCAATTTACTGGAAAACAATCATACAGTTAACTTTGGTAAAAATCATGCAAGGAACATAGCTAATCCAATGATTTCCATTTCAATTTGAAAGAAGTGTCTTTTAATATGATGCATGATATTATTAATGACTAAAAAAAAATAATAGAAGTAAGAATATATGAAGCGGGTTTTTAAAGGAAAAATGGAATATACAAAATTACATGCAATGACTAACGTCACCTATCGGAGAATCAGGACAACCACTAAAAACCGATTCAAAGAGCACCTGGCAAATAAAATAACTTCAAACATAGGAAAACGTAGATTCGAAAACAACTATAAATTTAATAAAACAGAGAACATGACACTACTACACTACGAAAACAAAGAAACCAAGCTTACATTACTTGAAGTCCTAGAAATAGTAAAACTAAGAAAACATCCAGACTACAACTGCATATTCGATCAACTATACTTACAAAAACACCCATATTTATGTATCTAGGCACAAACACAACAATACACAGCATTACATCAGGCATAAAAAAAAACACGAAATTAACTATATGCCAAAACGCTACTCAAACGACACATATACAAAAGTCACTAAAAAGCGCGCGCACATACCAATCACATCCAACCAAACCCATCAAACGACAGTTTAACATAAAACGGTTACTTGATGGTGGCTATAATAATATAGGCGAAATCGGTCGTAGAAATAACATTAAAATAAAGAAGTACCAAAAAATTATTTAATTTTATGGATCAAAAACTACAATATTAAATTTTTTTTAATTAAATATTTTATTAAACTTGATCCAGACGTCAATAGTTTTTGGTACTGACGAGAGGATATTTACCATTGAAGAGAAACTTTAGAGGTTATGTTTAAAATGATAACGAAGCTTGAATAACTGCTTCACGTGTGGAAAAGATTGACCACCCGCTCTGTAATGTTTTGATGGCACAACAAAACTGTTCTTTTTTTAAAAAGGTGTAAAAACAGTTCGAATGTTTATTAAATCTTTGATTCCATCGTAAAACCTCTAACCAATTTCTTGCTTTGCGGTAAGCATTGGATATTCGTATCGAGGATATCGGAAAGCCTTGGGATCTGTTCGTAAAAGCTGAAATGCTTTAAAAAAATTGTACTGCTGTGCTTCTTAAGGACTTCAGCGGAGTTAGGTTATGAACAAATTTGAAAGAATAGAACGATCGCGGTTTCTTTCTTTGAGACTGATGTTTGCAGAAGAGAATCTCCTAAATCTTCTGATATCTTACGACGCCATCAGTATGTACGTGTTAAACATATTTTATTCGTAATATTTTTTTGTTGTATATAGGTATAGCTTTAGCGTTAGCAGCATCCAGTGCTGGTAGCGTCGGTGGTCAGGTACCATCGCCTCGCGATTCATTGATTGTTGCCAGCGGTTGTTTACGCTGTCCGACATGCGGTAGCCAACAGCCATTGGCGAATAGTCCACCTTCGGCAGCTACCACAATCGGTGCACGTTCAGCACGCGGACAAACTCCACCAACAGGTAGTAGCGGTATTATTGGGAGCAGCGCGAATTCTGCTTTTATAAAGCCGGCCATACCACAAGCACTCGTCCAACAACCAGCTAGTCCCATGGATACATCAATGCTGAAAGATTAAAAAGTTTAATTTTTTTTAAAATATTTAGTTTACTATTAGTTTTTATTATATCTATCAGCGCGGTGGTGATTAGCACTTTAGAAAAAATATAAAGTGTTTTGCGAGAATAAAGCTTTTTTCGGTTTTAATAAGGGTTATCTTATTCAGAGACAAATTGATCTGATTTTTGTTTTATATATTAAGATTTTAACATTATGT
>WYDF02290292.1:0-16311 GCA_009867245.2 Adranes taylori
TATGAGTAGTGTTTGTTGTCTGCAGGGTTATATTTTGCATGGTAGGCATTTCAGTTCGCCGACGTTGCGCCAAACTCACATCTGTCATTGTCGAGGCTTAGAGAAAGCCTGAAAACTTATTGTGTAAAGCGTTTCGCATACGACCTTGTTATTCTCCTTTCTACGTCAGCGCTTACCGCACCTGGTATGGTGAGGTATGTTGTTGTATCTACAGATATTGTTAATACTAGTCGCACACTGGGTAGTTGAGAGGATGCTGATGATGGCCATAGATGCATTTTTGTATGCTTTGTTGTTGATGTAAATTATCTGTTGTTTATTTTCACGATATAGATGTAATACAAGTTTCCAAGCGCTAGAACTGTTTTCATTGGCGTTTTGTTTATTGATCGTATTCAGTCGGTTTGCAATTTCTATGGCTTTTCTAGTAATTCTTTTGCTATAGTGGGTTTCAGTGGCTATTGTTCTAGAGTTCTCAAATTCTCAAAAGTGGTGAGGTTCTTATTGACGTTGTTTATGTATTCAGCTATTCTGGCTAATATTTTTCTGGTTGTTTGACCGACATAGACCAAATCGCATTCATTGCAGGGTACTTCGTACACTCCTTTTCTCGTGGAATTTTGTCTTTTGGTTTGGATGATATGCTGCTGGTTTTTTGATCTGTTGTATCGAAGTTACTTATAGAATAAAAGAGAAATGAAAACAATTCGGGACAGCCACTATAAAATATAAGGTTTCGCGTAGCGAAAAGTTTGTCCGTATGTATTATTGTGTGTAATAATTAAATAAATATTGATGGATCTTTTTCCTATCCTCTTTTTAGAAATAGAGATGTCACAATCGCACGTTAAGAAAAGTAACTTAATTGAGGAAAGTAATTAGTGCAATAAACAAATAAGTAAACACTATTTAATATACCTTTTCCGTTGTTTCGAAATTAAAAGATTATTTGTAAGAATTACACATCGATTATTTTGCTTTATAAATGTAAACAAATATGATAATAAATGTCAACCGCTATGAATGAGTTAAGTAGGGATTTTTGTGCATATATCTCAGAGCATATGTGTGTGAGAGAGAGAGAGAGATTATTAGTACCATTCGTACGTGAAGTCAAATGTTGCGAATAATGCATCAAAGCAAAGACGACTGACCGTCGCTGCTGCTATTACGCACAGATATATTGTATATTATATCTTCTAACTCCTGATCCACAGGTATTAGGTATTGTTAATAATATTATAATTTATTTATGTTTAAACTCTCGCGAACACACGCTTTTCTATGGGTACCTGTAGCGGGTCATAATGTGATGTGAGACGACTTTCACACGTTTTGTGGCAAGCAGTTAGACACTTGGCCTATAAGTAGGCGCCTATAAAGTTAGTTCATGTCTTCGAGGCGTGGAGAGCAGACCAGCGAGATCAACCAAACCAATAGCGAACAGCGACATTCGTCTGCCGGTATACGTTTTGGTTAGCAACATTATATAGCTTGCATCGTATTATTTATATTGCATCTGTTCTAATTAGCTTTCTCCGTTGTGACGTATGATAGTCCATATGCATGCTTTTGAATTACCGTACCCTTTCTTCCTGCCTAACCTATTCCTATATACTAAAGTATACTTTTTCAACTGTGCGTCGTGAGGTTAGTCGTAGTCACTCGACAACAGTAACAGCAATGTACTTTATTGTGTTACATGTCAAGGGGTGGATACTTCTAACTGGTTTGGCGCGGAGTTGAAGGTAGATGATTGACTATTAAAACGTCTATACTATCAGACGTTTTATAATAGAGTCTAGAGTCTATACTAGAGTAATAGAGTCTATAATATTAAAAACGAAACGACAATTTAATCATTTCTAGCACTTGGAAACTTGTATTACAAAAATGCATCTACGGTACGACCACCATTAGCATCCTTTCAACCACTTAGTGTACGACCACCATCAACAACATGTGTAGACACAACAACATGCGTCAACATAACAGGTGCGGCAAGCGCTGACGTAGAAAGGAGGCTAACGTATATGTATATTTGTTACATATACGTCAATGAATGGAAAAATAGTGACAACCTAATCAATAAGCAAGTGGGTTACGACCTTTCAAAGTTTTTAATTTAATTGGGGTTCGTTTAATATAAATTGGAGAGTGTGTTTCTGGTTTCCTTCGTTCCTTTGTTCTGGTTTTCGTGTTCATTTAATATAAATTGGAGAGGGTGTTTCTGGTTTCCTTTATACTTCATTGTTATAAGGTTTATTAGTAAGATAATATGAAAATATTAATTGTTGTTTTGTTTGCTATGGATTCTTTCAGGTAGTGGAATAAAATATAAAAGAAGGAAACTGATTGTACTATTCGATAGTTCGGTTGCCTCTGGATCCACCATTCATTCTTTTAGTTCAATTAGAGAATTTAGTATCTGCATTTGGCCTTGTCCAATTGGTTACCAACTGTCTGAAATTTAAATGTATAGTGACATACATTTAAATGTACAGTTCGTATTGACAATAATCCAGTTCATGTACAACAGAATTAACTTTTGTAAAAATATTTTGATTTAAGCAAATCAATGATTTAAATGTTCAAATTATTATATAATTTTAAAAAAAGTTTCATTAGATATCTATAGAGGGCGTCACTCTTTTTAGGTTATTTCCGTATACAGCGTCATAAGAACGTTTTAGTACAGTTCTAATCATGGCCTACACCAAGTGCAAAATGTAATAGCAATCTCAAAATTTCTAAAACATCTAGAGTAGCTTTTGCTACCATAATAATTAAAATGTACATATCAAATTATTACATTTTATAATATAATACAAATTTTTCCAAAAACACAAATGTAAGACATTAATTTTGTTTCAGTGGTATAAGAACATGCTAAAGGTTTTATTTATTTGCTTTAATCCCAAACATATGTCAAGTTCAATCCTCATAGCTGTGTAAATTGTCATCTATCACCGGCTGGAGGCTTTGGTTTAAACGTATAATATAGATGGAGTTTTGGAACACTTTGTTTTAATTCATTATAATGTGGACTCCAACACTAAAAGTACAAAGTTCAATTTAATTAAACTATTTCGAAGTAATCTTTTTATTTTCTTAGATTTTTACAATAATACTTATATACATTTGCTTTTTGTAATCTTTTACAATATATTTCAAACTAATCAATCTAATCCTAGTAAGAGATTTGACCTTTTCTCAAAAACTTTTGCAGCTATTGAATAGTCACTAACAGATAAAATTCTTAATCTCTTTTAACTGCAAGAGACGTTGCTCCCACACTGTTGTACATCTCTAACCTTAAAATTAGATAAAAGATTCAAATTAAACAAATTCACTTCGACAATGTCCTTACTTTGATAATTCGAATTAAAATATATTTCACACTATACAACATTTCTATTAAGTTTTATAATTTAAATATTATTAAAATATATTAGTTTTCTTTTTATTGGAAGTTTAACAAAATTGCTTATTATTATCTTTTAATTGTTTTAAAGTCATTACCTGTTGTATTGTTATTATGTTAATTGCAATAAGCTTTTAAAATATAAACAAAACAAAAATACTATTATGATATCTCGCGTGTACAGAATGCATTGTGCTTATCTAGCAGTTCATTATCTTAAGAACTGCTAGAAGAAGACAGAAGAAATTAGGTAAAAATATGAAACAACAATACGCACTATTAATATGTATTAATTAGTCAATATAGATTAAATAGTTCTTGCAACAGAAGCAAAACATATTCATCTAAGTTCAGATTATTATAAGACAATTTTTTTAATGTCTAATTTAAACATTCTTATTCTTTTTTACAAAACGTGATTTTTATTATTTTCAACTTTATCATGCTCGTATTTAATTTATTCTGTATATATTGTTAATTAATTGTAAGAATATACGAGTCAAGTTTTAGTGTTATTATTAAGTACCACACGTCTTATTTTTACCTAATTTTAATCTCCATGAGTTAGCACAGTATATCTTAATAAATAACACTAAATCAATTTAATAAATTTTATTTTAAATTAAATATTCAATTAATTAAGTTAGCAAACGAGTATTGGTAACTTAAACCAGCTTCTATTTAATTAAAAATTATTAATAAATTATTCAAATTCAATTTGTAGTTTAGTTCCATTCAATTATTTATTTAACATTCTGTCCAAACTGCAGGAATAGCGATAGATTTTCAAAATTTTGTGTCCCAATTGTTCATACGTGAATATCTGCCATATATTGCTGCTATAAATAAAAGAACAATAAAGGCAAAAGTAGTTTTTACAGATTTCTTCTATGAGATGGAATCTCAAATGTTGTTTATAGATTTCTTAACGCCCAACAACGAGTGTTACGCGTGTATAGAATACCGGCTCAAAATGCCAAACCTCAGTCTCACTCGTTTAAAAATAATTTGAAACTGTGATTGGGCCTATGCCCGAGGTGCACTCGCACATTAATGCAAGAATACGATACAATCCCGGCGCCTCCACCATTTATACACAAAATGAAAATATTACTTTCGACGAAGTTTTATCTATTATATTACTCAAACTGTAAAAGCTTGATCGACAAGGTTAAAAATATGTCATTTACGGAGTTTTCTCTATGCTGAAATTCTCTGCATTTTTTATTTGAAACATATTTTGAAAACCCTACAGAGACGTATGTATGGTCAAATGAAAAAAAAAAACGTAAACGTGCGACTCGTGACACAATACTCAAATTTTTAATCGTTATTCTAAAATATCTGTCTAGGATACATTTTGTATTCCTTTTGAAATATTTTCATACTTTTGTTTTAATATAAATTATCTTATTGTAAACCGAATGATCAAAGTTCACGTAAATTGTTAAGAACATTAAGTACATTTTATTTTAATGCGTTGTGAAAAAACCAATTTATTTCAATTTACGTTTTATGTTGGAGGTTATATGTTAGATGTTGAACGGTTATAAAGAAAATAAAGTTAAAAAGATATTTTCAGATAAACAGAGAAAGAAATCTATACATTTAACAAAATTTGAATGAAGACAAGTTTCTAAATTTTTTTCTCTTATATATTTCAATCATTTTAGCAATCAAATATCTTATTTATTTACGAAATTCAATGTATTAAGAATAAAAATGATGAAATACTGGTATTTAGTCTTTGGAGTGTGATACCAGTGAAAAATTTTATATAGGAATGACGCATAGAAGGTCCTACACAAAATTCAAAGAACATTTGAGTAACATAAGACTGAATCACACTGAGAAATCAAATTTTGCAGAACATGTTTTATTTTTTAATCATGACTTTGATTTAAGTAAGAACGCTAAAATAATGCTAATTAGTCTTGATAAAATTTAACTAAGTTTCTTGAGCAGGTTCAGATTATTGAAATCATAGATTCTAATAAACTTTTAAATAAACAAATAGATTTTAGCAATGTAGATTTGATTTAAAAAAAATTTATTTAAATAATAAATTTGCTATATTTATCATTTTGCTTGTGTAATTTCTTTTTAAAGAGATTCAATTTCGTAAAGATGTGGTTTTTTCGTGCTACCAAAATACACATAAATTGAGAATTTCATTTTGTTTATTTCGATTCAAATGTGTTTTACCCTAAATTTCAAAATGAATTCTTCAAATTAATTAATATTATTTTGGCTTTTCTTGCTCTATTTACCGAGATTAATTTTTATATTTCAATTTTTGCCAATAACTAATTGTTGGATATTAAAATTATTTATATCCAAACTACCATAGTTCAATAGCGTTAATCAATAGCATTGAACCATTTTTATATATTAAAAAAAATCTTTGTAATTAACCCATTCTGATAACTATTTTTCATAATTTCTTGCAGTCTAATGATGAGGCAATTGTGGATCTCGAAACGCGCTACTTGTTGTATTTGTTAACATCAATAAACGTTTCATACTTTGTAGTTAGGAGCTCCGTGATTTTATTTAATCAATTATATTTTCCGAAGCACTGGACCCTTTTATTAATCATATTTTTGCTACACTGTAGTACATGAAACGTTGAAAAATTTTGATTACCCTTAATCAAAGTATGTCTTTAGGTCTCATAATTAAATTATTTTATTTATTGTTTAACAGATTCGAATGCCAGTATTTGAAACAAAGGACATGAATAAATAACAGAGAGAAACAAAAATGTCAAATCAATGAAAATAATGTCGTTGAAAAGTTTTGAAAAGAAAATGTTAAAGGTGAAATTGAATTGTCAGAATTTGAGTTCAGTAGCATGTGAATCCTCCTGTAGCTCTTATAACTCATTTCATTCGTCTGATCGATTTGTGAATAGTTTTCAGTGGCATATTCCCCCAATCGAGAAGAACGACTTGTTTAAGTTTTCTAAGATTCGCAGGATCAAGTATGCTGGCAGCACACTGATCGTTTTAATGAATACCATGGATGCTGTATGGAGTTGTTACCTGGTCTTCTTAGTGGCTAGTCAATAGTTCGAATATTCACGAATCGAAGGTAGTTTATCTAGCAAAATGGTGTAGAGCGTCATTAAGTCATAGGAGATACATGAAATAAATGAATCACATATTTGTTTAAGAGACTTCTTCATTGGAGTGTGCATTCATGGATCTTATTTGTATAGAAATCAAATTGATACAATCATTAAAGGAAACTCTTCCCAAGAATATTAATAAACCACCACAACTGGTATCATTGGAAAGTTATTAGTGGCAGCAAGCTTATATCGGACTTGGCTATTGTTAGACTTGCTCACGTCTATCAGGTGATCCAAAGCTTACTCTTGTTTCATCTGAAAACAATATTTGCCTCCAGTCGAAAATGGTGAAATATCTGTGTGCCCTTGCAAAACACAGCTTAGTAACTTTATATTCCTTGGTAAACTGGCCGTTCTTGCACAAATTCCTAGATTACAACTCGAATTAGGTTTAAATTGATAGAACATCTGTTTCTTTAAGTAACTTGCATAATTGCGTCTTTAGTGATTTAGTGTCCTTGTTCTGATGTTCTACAGTAATTTCAAAGTTCATGAAAATATTTAGTCGGTCTGCTAATAGTTCTTTGGCTAACTCAAAACAAGTTAGTTATATTGCTGCATACGTACATTTGTAACTATTTGCCGCTTCTTCTTATTTTCAGTTGCATGAGGGACTCGCTATTATTTGAAAAAAGCGTGTAATTATTAGAAAAACATGAATAAGTAATAGAATATAATTAAATTTCTAAACTATCCTTCAATGTAAGTGGGCCCTGATGGTAATCTTTACTACAAATTTGAGGCAGACATTGAAATTTTTGAAGTTTAGAATACAATATTTTATTATGTTGATCCATTTTGTACGTTTGAAACAAAATTAACATTTAGAGATTATGTCTTCTTCTCGGGCCTTATAATTGTAAGAGAAAGTTTATGTTTGATCAATCTTCCTCTACTTCGCAAATTTGCTTATATTTTCAAAAATGTAATTCGAAATATTAAAAAAAAAAAACTATCAATCATTCTAATAGGGCTACTTTGATTTTAAGCAAGAAAAAGAAGCCCGAACAAATTATCCTCAAACACAGTATAGCTTTGATCAGGGCATTTTTATTTTTTTCTAAAAAAGTACTTGATTCAAAAATGCCATAATCTCATTATTTATTCTTGGGGAAAATACGAGATAACAAGTCTTTTTGTTTTATCTATACCCAAAATGAAATGCGTCGAATGTCGTATTTACAAGCAAATACTAAATGTTACTTCATATATCTCTAATATTGGCACTTGTTTATCAACTGTAAGAGAGGAAAATTAGATAATATTTTTAATGATTTAAATTTTCGAAAAATTATAAATTATTATCATAAGCTTTCCAGATGCGTGAATTTTGTCCATGTAGAATATTAAATTAAAAATAATTTTTAAATAACTTTGTTTCAGGGGTGGGTGTAATCATGTTGAATTAATTAAACTCAAAAATGCAATGTTTCTTAATAGGTAACTTTCAACACGCTTTGAAATCCATCTAATATGAAAATCTCGCAAAGGAGTGTGGAAATGTTGGGCGGATTTAAGGTCTCGCTAAGCTGAACATCTGCTTGAACATTACGCAGCTACTTGTTTAGTATGCATTAAGCAGCATGCAACGTAAGCACTATTTTATTACATAACTCAAACTTGCTTTAGTTAGTTGTTTATGATATCAGATGAGATTCCCGAAGAAATGACTTTGAAAACTAAATGTTTTTATTTTGTTAAGAGCTTTAAAAACAAAAACTTTTACATTTCCGTATACAAAACGAATATTATGATAATGGAATGGTTTAAAATATTATAATAGGAATTTTTAATAAAACTAATAAATCTTGATATTTTAAATTAAAAAAATATCCCAGATTATCAGAATGATATTTATGAATATAATATTTAAATGAACCAAAAAATTACAAAAGAAACTATAAAGCCAAATTTTGAATATTCAAATAATAGGTGATATAAAGGAATCAAGAACCAAACTAAGATTATTAAAAATATCCAACTCCAAAAAGCTTAGGACTTATCAAATATCAAAAATAGCAAATGAAAAATAGTCGCTATTTAGCTTTTGAATAAAGGTGGGTAAACCTAGTATTTTTGTAAGAACAGTTAGGGCATGTTTCTGTTACTGACAATTGCAGTAAAACCTGAGGCAACAGACAGTTTCAAAATTCCTCGAACCAACTATAAGGAAATACCCATACACAAAAATCAGTTATTTACGGCCACCCTTATATAACGGCCATGGACAAATAAACCTAAATTTGTATGACCTGTCTTGATAGAAACTTACCTGTCAAAAAGAATATACCTATTTATGATGTTAATCTTTCCACCCGCCTTATTGATAGATTAAAATACCCGAATCTTTATTTCTGGAAATACCCAATTATATTTTTAGGTACACACTATATTTACAAGAGTCTAGCCGTCAAATTAAATGAGGAGCTCGTGTATGATTGTAATTAAAACAGATAGTGCGGCATAATTTAAACAAGTAATCTCATTCAAAGTGCGACAAGAAAAGCCCATTAACATTCTCAAGGCGAAAAATTTGGACGACAAAGACATCAGAATCATCTGAGGGCTTTATTTTAACCAAAAAGCAATTGTCAAAGTCGGAAATCAACAATCCACCGAAATTAAAATAAAACGAGGGGTTAGACAAGGATGTGTAGTTTCACCAATGCTATTCAATATTTACTCGGAAGAAATCACAAAAAATGCATTAGAGAACGAAAACAGAGGAGTAAAAGTGAACGGAAAAGTGATCAGATATGCTGATGACACAATTATAATAGCAACCTCTTTATATGACACACAGTTTCATCTAGAGAAAATGGCCAGAGCCAGTGAAGAACACGGACTGACTTTGAACGCCAAAAAACCAAGTTTATGCTCATATCAAAGGAACCTCAAGTCAATATAAATCACGTTCTAGAAAATCAAACGATTGAAAGAGTAAAGAAATATAAATACTTAGGTACTATGAATCAAAAAAATGACTCCTCGGAAGAAATCAGAATACGAATATAGCAGGCAAGAGCTACCCTTGTGAAGATGAAATGAGCATTTTGCAGCAAAGACCTTACGTTAGACTTGAAAGTGAGATTGTTAAGATGCTATGTGTTCTCGGTGGTCTTTTATGGAGTAGAATGCTGGACTCTAAAGAAAACAGAGGTGCAGAGGCTACATGCTTTTGAGTTGTGGTTGTACCGAAGGATTCACAAAATAAGTTGGACGGACAGAATTACAAACGAGATTGTTATGCAAAGGATGAGGAAAGAAAAAGATGTAATTATTAATATAAAGAAACGCAAACTAGAATATGTACGACACATAATGCACGGAGATAAATATAGTTTATTGCAATTAATAATGCAGGGGAAAATTCAAGGAAGAAGAAGCATGTGAAGAAAACGGCATTCCAGTGATTGCCAACCTTCGGAACGAAGATGGTACTTGAAGAAGAAGAACCTCATTCACGGGATTTAGGACAAAAGTAAAACCAATTTATCAAGTCTAACTAGTTTGGATGTTTTTAATTACATCTTCTTCAGAGAAGCTCCAATAATTTAAATACTTTTTATTTGTAAACGCTCAAGTAAAGTATAAAATTTAATTATTTATTTAATTTAAAATTCATATTGCTATTATTTAAACATATTTTGGATAATTATAAATAACAAAAAGTCATTACCTTAATATTTGAAAAATGCTTTTTTACCAATAAGCAACCATTGAGAACATTCATCTAGTCCATACCTATTGAGTATAAACTGTAATAATTACCAGCAGTTTATTCCCTTTTGATCACAATAATAAAACATCCAATCAGTCCAAAACATCCCCCTTCTATATCATAAACATTACTTTTAATATTTTATATTTTAATATACAATTTTATATTATTTTTTATAAGTTACAAGCAAAATTCCTTTCGAAAACCTAAGGAGTCAATGCGCAAGACATAAAAATGCTTCTGTCATTCTATATAATGAAGTAAGATTCATTTACATATAACCATTGCTTTAATACCAGAACCAAATAGTCTCACGACCAGATCCAACTCAAAAGATTGGGGCTATCCACTAAGCACATTTGATTTAAGTTGCTTAATAAAATGTCATTTGGACAGGGAATATATGCGCGTCCGACAATTTAAAGATAACATGCCTGGTGTGAAGTGGTCATTGTGCTTTCTAAAAAGACAAAGATACCCCATCTCAGCGGTTTGGCCCAAATATTAAAAGGAGAACTTTCCCCAGCTATAAAAAAAAAATATTTCAAAGAGCTGGAGGAAACAAGTAAAGATATACCGCCTCACCTTCAGATTAATTATGATGAATCCGCTTTAGCTGATGACCCCGGCAAGCTCCAAATGATATGTAAGAGTGGATGTAAGTATCCCGAACGCATAATGAATTCTAGCAAATCTAGCGTATCTGTTACGTTTTCTGCTACAGCCTCGGGAACTTTGCTAAAAATGAACTGGAGGAAAGTTCTAGAAACTCACAAATCAAAAAGTAAAATCAGAAAAAAGGTAAAATCAGTCAGAATGACATGGGGGTCATATAGTTTATTGGAAAGATTATACAAATTGATCAAGAAAAATGCATGGGGACATTTTTGAGACAATCGAGTAAATGCGAGAAAATATTTAATTTACCCAATGTGGAAGATGTGTCGGAGTTCCAACTGTACGAAGGGACCGATACATGTTTTATCCAAAACCCAAATTTCCATAGGTAGGTTTTTTAATAGAAGTTAAAAAAACTGCTGAAAAAACGTTTTTAAGTTGGTTCAATGAATAAAAATATTTTTATTTGGTTATTATTTTATTACTTAAATCCTAAGCCCCCCTTGCCTACAATTTTTTTTTTATTAAAGTCCGTTTTACGGAAATACTGAAATACTGAGAAATATAGGACTGTCCCGAATCACCTGTTCTTATGGTTAATCGGGACACATACAAATAAATAAAAATATATTATTGGGGTATGAGTGCCCCAATAATATATTATGCTGTGGATGCACTAAGGGTATGGTTAGAATATAAAATTATGACAAATAAAAAAAAAGATCTGTCGCCGAAAGCGGCTTTAAAATCCTCCGAAGTTGTTCGGATTCACCCCACTTACGGAACCAATCAAGTTCGATTGTTACTTTGTAAGAAACTAATAATGTAACATACTGTAACAAACAAGTTGATTTTAAACAAAATTAAAGTTTGATTTATGCCAATAAATTTGTAGATACAATAGACTCTCGATTATCTGACTCCCAGTCAATCGAGTCTCTGGTTTTCCGATCTAGACTACGCAAGATAAAAAATGAAAATGCAGATTCTAGTAGCAGAACAATTCTGCCGAGAAGCGATGTTTATTCGTTTTACAAGCAACGTCTAGCCTTAGATGTGGTACTTCGGGTCAATCCTAACTACCCGCATTGCCACTGTCACTTCAGTTGGCTCTGTGTTCGTGTTAAAAGTGGTTGTGTTATTGTGTTGTCTTTGTGCGTTTATTAATTTCCTATTTCGATATGAGCGGGAAAGGAAAGAGAGTTGTAGTTTCTCTTGAAACGAAATTTAATGCAATAAATCGGTTGCACAATGGCGAGCCTATTAAGAAGATGTCTAGCGATTTCGGAGTTGGGGAAGTGACTGCTTGCGGATTGGAGACGTAACTGGAAAGAAATTGAAATCTTTGTAAATAAAAGTGTGAGTGGAGGCAGTGGTTTCAGCCGAAAAACTTTGAAGAAAGTCGACTGCGAGCAGCCGTTTGAAGCTCTTCTTCATTGGTTTTCAAAGCTTCGAGAGATGGGTAGTTTTGTAACTGGGCTAATCCTTCAAGCAATCACTTAAGTTTGAGAAGAGCTTTAAAGACGGCAAGGAAAATTTCACTGCAAGCAATGGATAACTGGACAGGTAGACGAAGAAAGATAGCATAAGGCAGCTGAGTATTACTAAGGAAAAACTGTCAATTGACTCATTTCACGTTTCAGAATATCCGTGTAAAATGGAGGAAATGGTTTTCAAGGAAGAGACCTCAGATCAAATTGTCCGCACAGACGAAACTGGTCTTAAATTTCGAATGCTACATTCAAAAGCCTTAACAGCAAATTCCGAAAAAACTGCTACTGGATTAAAAGAGAAGTAAAGAGTTACAATTCTGGCTGTCTGCAATGCTTTTGGTTCTTTGAAACTAAAGCCTCTGCTTATTGAAAAGTCTTAAAACTCACAAGCCTTTAAAGATATCAAAGTCAATTGTCTGCTAAGACGGTACTGTAAAAATAAGCTCCCCAGGAAAGGAAAGCTATTTTATTATTGGATAATACGCCATCTCACCCTGACGCCAAACAACTGTGCAGTGATGATATTAAAGCTATATTCCTACCCCCTAATGTGACATTGCTTATACAATGCCTAGACCAAGGGGTTCTAGAAACGATGAAGAGAAATTACCGGCGAAGGCTTTTCCAGATGTTGATTCTAAAATTATACAAAGGTTTGTTAAGGATGCCTTAAGGCACACGGTGAAAACTACCATCAAGGTGGGATAAGGTGAAAACTACCAGCATTCAAAAGTCATTGTAAATGTTTTTGGTTTAGATGGACCCCCTTAACAAGTACTAGAACAGGAGAATGTAAGCGAATTAGTTCAACTAGCCTATAAGCGACCTGTTGAAAATCAAATCAATAGCGAAGGCATTCGTGATTGGTGCTATGAAGATGTCCAGATGCAAATTATCGACGAGGAAATTATCTATATGGCTGACAGTGCTAAAGACAGTGAAGAAGACGACGATACGGATGAGATAACTCTAAAAATATCACATTCCGACGGGCTGAAATTGATCGACGCCGCTCTTGCTTATGTAGAGCAACAAGAAAAGTGTACACCACATGACATATTCTATCTTCAGCATTGGCGTAACATTGCATCATCTAAAAGAAGACGGAGGTTAACTCAGAAAACAATTAGACTTTTTTAAGAAATAATTTCATGTTTCCATATGCATACAAGCCAGAAATTATGTTTATTTTATGTTTTTTTTTCATACAATAAACCAATTTTCTACACTTTCGCGAGTTTTACTTAACCTCCGTATTATTCCAGTTTTTCCGTATCCGAGGTGGTCTCGCTCCCAATTACCTACGATAATCGAGAGTCTACTGTACTTCTAAATTAAAGTTAAATTGTGTAGAATGTCAAGTAGAAATTGTGTAGAATGTTTTGCATCATTGCTGAATCGGAACTAAAAGTTCCTGTGACATAATCTCAAATATGCAGCTTACATATAGAAGTATTTCACAATGTTATCAATAATAATTTCGTACAATAATTTATCTTTAAATTGCACTATTCCCATACTTTGATAATACGGTCATTATTTGAACTAATGTTGTATAATATATGTCACATTTTTGTATTGTAGTAATCCGAATTATTTTTCTCGAACGTTTATCTACAACTTGGAATGTTTACGTTTGTGTTTAAAGAAAGCAAAGCTTAGAACAGGTTATACATAGTATCTTCAGAAGAGTAATATTTAACCGTTTCACATTTCCGTTTCCGTTTCATGTTAAATATAACAATTGTCTGACAACAATTTTTATTTATTTGTGTATTCAATTTTAATTTGATTTATTTCATGTAAAATACGTTTATGTAAAATAAGATTATTATTTTCTATATGTGTTCTATATGTGTTCATATGTAACACACATTTTCTGGAAGACTAACGTAATAATAGCTTATTAAATTGATAGGTGCTAATTTAGAAAATGCAGTTAATAAGGAATGTTTTAAGAATTAGTTTAAAAATTGAGACAAGGTGGACACGTGTTTCTGGCATAGAGGAAGCCTTTATCAACACCCGCCTCTATACCTCTATAAATTATTTCTTAAAACTTTTCTTTAGATTGTAACGTGTATACAACTTGGCATATGTTAAGATGATATAATCGACTTATTTGTCGTATACTACATTTGGCATAATGCACCGCACTAACTGGGTGTAATGGATTAAGACGAATTAGCACCGCACGAATTGAGATGAACTATTAAACTGTATTCCAATGAAGCAAGGGACTTTAACGCAAAGTTCACCTTTGTATATACTTCCAATGGAAGCGTCGGACCATCCTAAAGATGGCCAAAGTTACGTCTACAGTGATTTTAATTACAATATCTTAATTCTTTATTTAAATATCGTAGTTAGAACGTACTCTAATACTGAAGATGAGTGATAGAAAAGGTGTTAAGCTGTGATTGTTAAAGCCCCTTTCAACTAAGAGGTAACTATTTAAGATATACTTGCAGTAACTCCGAGAAATTTAAATTAGGTAAAATAAGACGCGTGGTGCTTAATAATAACGCTATAATTTAATTCGCTTTATTCTATAATTCAACAATATATACCAAATTATTAAATGAAATAAAACAAGTGTGATAAAAGTTTAAACGACTAAGATCAAGTAAGAAATTTCAAATGTTAAAATGTACTTTTAAATAATGCAAAAGAAAATTTATCATAATAAAAGTTCGATGAAATGCAATAATTATGCTACGAGATCATGTTCGACATGTTTTTTTAATTAATGAAAATAATAATTCAGTTAGATGTGACTATTTCATATTACTATGTTACAGTTTAATTTAAACGTCTTTTTGTCTGGCTGTTTCTTGCTACATCATCAATAGAAGTTTATACATGTAAATAATCATAATAAGTATTTTTGTTTTGTTTACAAACGATTTGTACAATACCATGGTTTTCACTTTCAATTAAGAAATACTAATAACCTAAGTTCAATTGTATACATTTAAAAATAATAGATATAATATTCAATTTTGTTAAATTCCCAATAAAACTTAAACTAATATCTTTTAATAAATTTTAAAGTATAAAAAATTTTCCAAGTTCACCCTTGATTGAACAGGCGTTATAGATGATCGCGTTGATGAGCTGTGTACGTCAGGCCGGGTCGTAGACCTCTGGAAACTGTTCCAGTTATTCCTTTAATGTTGCTTCGGGCGCCATCCACCCAATATGACTTGCAATTTGAGTGAAAGGAAAAAGATGTTTGTAGTGAAGGAATGATTCAAATTAAAATTGTTGCTTTGTCCGAAAACAATTTAATGACAATCTAGATTTATATATGCAGTTATAAACAGTTTTCAATAAAAAATGAACGTATTTTATGATTAAACACAGAAATGTTTTATATCTATGAATGAAATTATATAAATAAAATAGATTAATGAGCCAAATCAATTTTGGTATTTAATTTAGATGGTAATACAAAATTGTTTTACATTTATATCTATGACAGTTAATGAGATATTCACAGGTCCCGTTAATCATATTTGCTTATGATTAAGTGAAACCGAAAATATTCTTGAAGAATCTTTTCAATTTTATCTCCAATTTTTTGGTAATTGTTTAAGCCTTTTTAAACCCTTGACGACCTTAATCCTTAGTATAGCCTCTAACAGAATTTCATCTGGAGTGAGGCACCTTTCGAAGTTCCCCCAAAATGTTATGAAATTAAATTTAAAAACTATTATCTTTTTTTGGAATTACTCAAAATTTATTACACGAACGATCTTCAAACAATTAATCTCCATTAATTTAGATGATGCCCCCACGTGAGATAGCTTTCCCTTACGAAACTTTTTCTCTTATAGTTGTCAAATTACACTGTACAACACCAAAAAAATTCATGAAAGCCAATATCTGTTTTATACTAATTCGAATGTGCTGATTTCAA
>WYDF02290303.1:0-16311 GCA_009867245.2 Adranes taylori
AATCCCAACAGGGAGTGGAGTTTAGTGGGTAAAAATCCCACACTTGTTGGATGCATCGGGCATCCTTCGCCTTTTGATGGTTCTCCACTTCCTACGTAAAACAAAAAAAAAAGAATGAACACAAGTATTTCCATACAACAAGACTTGCATACAAAATATCTTAAAAAGAAAAGGAATCGATTTCTATTCACGATTTACTCTACGCATGTTGAATTCTAAATATAGTTTTGTGAAATTTAAAATTTAAAATTGACGACTAACTATATTTTCGAAACACGATGTATTCGTTTAATAACATTGAAAATGCTTGACTTGATTGACATTTGTTTAAATGAATGGAATTTATTGTTTAAAACAAACCACCAGATTTTGAATTTTTAGGATCATATTAAGCATTATTCGCTATTGTACTTGATGGACGAGAGATGTATTTTTGTTTGTTATGTATAATAACTCGAAATGACTATGTGATACACCATATTAACAAACTTTTCCAAATCAAATTTATTCACATTGTCATTATATTTTGTTTATAGTTGTTGAAATGTGCTTTACGTTGAAAATTACGCCAAAATTACGCCTAAAAATTTTAATATCAATGCTTTATAATGGGTTAGAACGTTTGGTCACAGTGGCGTAACGAGCGAGGGCGGGGAGGGGGATCTATCATTTCCCGGGCGCCACTCGCATAATGGCGCCAAACGATCCTCAAAGCAAACAAGATTTCCCGGAAAATTAATAAAAGTTTTTTATTTTGTGCGCTTTCTGGGAAATAATATTTGAGTTTTGGGAATTTTGTTTTTTTAAGAAATATATTTTAAATGAATAATTGCAATATAATTATTTGCTTTCTTCAGATAAAATATGTTATAAATAATGTTTGCAGTAAATCAATCAAATTTCTCCGTATACACAATGTTCTTTCTTCTTTCTGAAGACTTTATTTTTCTAATATAGTGATATTTTGGTAATATTTTAAATGAAAAGCACGAATATACGAAATTTACGGTCAACGAAAATTGCGGTAAAAGGAAAAACTATAAAAATTGCGGCCATCTAGTAAAAAACCAAAAAAAAAAAAAACCGGCAGGTAGTTTTTGCTGGGAGGAGCACGGGCTTCTTTTAATCGTTAGTCGTGTTTCAGAGGTCAGCAAGCTAAGTTTTGCAAAATTAGTTTTATTTTCTTAATTAGTTTTATAGATTAACAATATGGAATTTACACAAACGGAAAAAGAAAAACCTCGCCGTCATCTACCAAGGATATGACCTAAAGAAGTATCGCGTGAATAGCGAAGGCGCAGTAACGTGGATTTGTTTAGCAGAAGAAACAAAAAATCGCAAAGGAAGATTGATGATATAATAAAAGGTACCGAACTTTGCTGCAATTCAGATATTACTAGCACAGAAGTATGAATGGTATACAACCAAGCAAAAAAGAAGCAAAGAGTTCCAATTTTGTGTTACGATGGTTAAGATTTTGTGACTGAAATGCCTCAACGATCAGTAATTAAACGAACTTTACCCAACCACAGAAATAAAGCCAAAGGAACATAGAAAGTACCTGAAAATAGAGAAGAAGTGATTTCCGATGTAAATATGTTGCAGATTAAGGATGGAAGCAACTTTATTTTAGCTGATGAGCGTAGTAAAAAAAGGATAATTGTCCTATTTGGAAGTAAAGGAAAGGAATGTTTAAAAACATCACAGCAATTTTTTATGGATGGAAAGTTTAAGAGCTGCAATAAGCAGTTTGCACAAATATACACTATATATGCTAACATAGGAAGCATTGATGCGGAGACAAACGTGGTTCAGTACTTTTTGCTCTACTTCCTAGTAAGAAGAAAGTATAACTTTAAATACAATTCCTGAATGGAAACCACAAGAAGTAAATACTAATTATGAAGCAGGTGCTTGTTATTTCCTTAACTCTTCAGCGGTTATGGGTAAAATTTACCCACACGTTACTTACATCTAATTTATTTTTTCTATATTCTACTTATGTACGGTCGCCCCTTGCTATACCTCTAATGGACTCTTTGGAATAGAAAACCCGTAGTAGCTGTTTTTAAGCTTCTCTTATGTTAACATCACCTGGATAAAATACATCCAAGCGCGCGTCCTTTCGTTATATTTTAAATTTAGTTATGTGAGTGTTTTATTTGGACAGTTCTAGCAAAGTTTGTGTTTGTATCTAAGATTTTGACATTTATGTATAATTGTATTACTGCGCTTTTTATTGTTAATGGATCAGCCGAGCCCAAGCAAAAGAGCAAAAGAAAATGAAATTTCAGATCACTCAGATGAATCAGAAATAGATGAACTTTTCATAAGTGACCATGATACGCAAAGGGAAGCCTCTGCAAACGAAGAGGATACAAACAGACTCAGATGAAAATATTCCGCTTGCCCAACTTGGATATTTTGTTGGAAAGTATAATACAAAATGGAAAAAAGCTGCTCCATTGTGCACACGAACAAGACATTATAATATTTTTACCGGTAAACCATGACCAAAAGGAACTATAAAGAATGCTGTATCTGTAGTTGATACATGGAGTGTTATGATAAAGGAAGAAATATTACAACTGATTGTCCAATACACAAATATGTATATTCAGACGCAAAAAGACAAATTTCAGTAGAGGGCGTGATGCGCGTGAAACTAATATTGGCGAAATAAAAGCTCTTATTGGCTTATTATATCACGCTGAAACTTTGAAGTCTTCCAAATTGAAAGATTTATGTGCAAAAGATGGAAGCGGAATAGATATTTTTATTGCTACAATGTCTAGGAAAAGGTTTCTATTTTAATTGATATGTCTTCGTTACGACAATGTTTTATCACGATCTGAATGGAGAGAGACCGATAGTTCTACGACTTATTGAACCATATTTTTCGGCCTGTTGAATATTGCTGGCATAAATGGATATGTAATTCATAAGACAAACAATATCGAAAAAGAACAATTGCTTCTAAAAGAATGACCGATGTCTCTAACGAAGGAACATTTAGAAGAATGAGCGTAGATACAAACAAATGTTAAAACAAGAGTAAAGTTGTTATTTCCCGAAGGCGCAACCCAACCATCAACTTCCAATAGGAGCTTCCGCGCCACTGTAAGATGCGAAGATTGGGAAATAAAAATGATCGCAAAACTAGCACTATTTGTAAGTAATGCAGTAAACTGGTATGTAGGGAACATGTGACCCCGATATGTGGTGACTGCTTTGAAGCACATTTTGACAATGAAAATGTTTAATATATTACGTTATAATTATGCTATGTATTAGTTGTGTTATTATTATTAAAACTAACATAATAGTATAAAAATATATTTATTTTATCTTATAATTTTTCATTATAATTTTTCATATAATTTTTCATTTGTTGACCTTAATTCATATATGTATATTAACTAATAAGTAGGTACTCGTATATCGTACGAATACGTACTTACCATTAAGAACATAAAGCATATAAAAAACAAATAAGAACAGAAAACTTAACTCAATGTTGGTGGGCTAAAGAAGTATTTTCCTCTGTTGCAGTAATTCATTTCTATCTCAAAAAATGTATAGATAAAGGTGCAAGATTTGGATCTCACCAAGGAATATAAAGAAAATGAAGAAATTAAGCTTGTTATTAGAATGTGTGCAACTTTGGCATTTTTAAAGCCTGAGAATGTTACCGATGGGTGATTAATAATTGATGAGCAGGCTCCAACTAATGAGAATCTGAAAAGCACGTACAGCTCACGCATATTATTTTAAAACGAGAACAAACAATCCAATACTATAGCCTTTTATTATATTACCAGATTATAATGGATTATAATGGTTTTCTCCACGGATCGGTAATGACGAAGAAGGAATTGAAATTAACCGATCTTGGTTATTATATTCACCAAAAAATAATGCAGCTTATTGCTTTTGTTGCTTACTGTTCATTCCAACAAATTTCGCTGTTACACAATCATCTTTCGTAACATCATTTGGTTTCAATAACTGGAGGAAAACAGATAAATTGATTAGCCATACAAAAAGTCAAAATCATCGAAAATCGTATACAACTTGGAAAGTGACAGAAAAGATTAACTAACAAAACGGGAATCGATGCATTATTAGAGCAAATATACAATCCGAAAAAGAACGGTGGCGAAATATATTGGAACGGATATTAGCTTGTATGAAGTATCTCTCTCTGTATTTCTTTTTGGTCATGTTGAAGATCTAGCACTTCAAGATGATCGAAAATATCGGAAAGCTATTATCTTTAATTAAACTTGTAGCTCAGTTTGATCTACTACAAGCAAATCATCTTAAAAATGCCATGGAAATGTCAAGAACTGTCTCATACCGATCACCACAAATTCAAAATGAATTTATTCATCTCCTGGCACCCATAGTTCGAAATCAATTAAGAAGTGACATCAGAAGAAAAAAATATCCCAAATCCCGAATCTTTTTTGGGATATATTGAAATACGTGCCAAAGATGCACCCTCAACTGAAAATACAATTTTAGAGAACGTAAATTCCGCTCAAATTTCATTAACAAACTGTGGATCACAATGTTATGATAATAAAAAAAAGTATCGTGCCCCGGCAGCCAATTATGCTCGCTACGCCACTATATCATTAAAGTCGTAATTATCATTCAACTGCTGACAGGTTAGTCTGGCTTGTTACGTATTCAATAAATCAGACTGAGGAATGGCTATCTTTCCTCTTCTAATTACATGACCAAAATAATTCAGGATTTGTCTTTGTGTAGTGGAAAGAAGTCGTTGGTGAATTTTAATGCCAAAATCTCTTAATATGGAATGATTAATTCGGAGAGCAATGTAAGGAATCCATAACTTTCTTCCATAGCACATTATCTCCAATGCATCAATGCGTCTGTGACATTCTGAATTGAAGGTCGATGTGCCTAACATGTAGCTTGCAATACGAAGAGCTCTCAATAAACTTTTTGTTTCTTTGCGTATTCTGTGACTTATCCAAATCTTAGCATGTTTAACCAAAAGCGCTTTCGCGTTGGTTATTTATTTCGTCTTTTTATCTCGTCGTCATAACCTCTTTTGTTTGACAACCGAATTCCTAAGTATATGACTCCATTTTTATGGATATTTCTGGATGTGGGGATAGTACTCCTGTCCTATCAACATAATGTACAATTTGTTTTGATTTAATTGAATTTCAGCTTCTGTGTTCAGATCCTCAATCTTTTGAGTAAGTAGCTTATACATTTCATATTCAGAAGCTGCAAACAGAAACGTATCGTCGGCATAATGCCCTCCTGTTGCAACTACTGCAGTCCAATTCTCTGCTGGTTTTCTTATGAACCATTCTTCGTATATTATTAAAGAGCAAGCATGATAATATTACAACCTTTTCCAATTTATAAGGCTTTGATCACGTGTTCCACTTCCAGGAACAAAACCTGCTTGTACTGGTGGAATTTGTTGTAGTAAGTAAGGCTTCAGGCAATTCTATGTGACATACAGAACTATCCTTGTTTGGGATGGGGCGTATCATCGATTTTCAAGCCGAAATTGAATTTTATAGGATACTTATCGGGTTTCTTTGTAAGTTAATCAGCTACACTTTCACGTGCTGTCACGTTGCCATTGGGAGTAATATTTTATCACACCCAATCATTGCAAAAGGTTTTTACACATATTTTAGTATTTGTTTAAAAACATTTTCCAATATATGTTTTTAATGTATATAGACACAGGTCAACATTTTTTATCGAAATTGTACAAATCATGTTGCGTTTTCACTTAAAATGAATATAAAAGAATAAAATGTACCTAAAATAAACAAACAAAATGAAAAACTAAGTTATTGAAATAAAAGATAATATTTGTCCTCTTTACGTTCATTGTCCTTTTGATATAAACGCTTCGCTATATTCTTCTTGCGATATTGTGTACTTTTGAAACAAACAAAAAATCAAAACAATATGTTCATTATTATTTTTCGTACTTTACTTTTTGCAACAAGCCGTAATGGAATTTTTAGAGTGATTATATTTTTATGGTACATTTTATTCGATTACTATAATGACAAAAATATTTAGATATAGATTGTCAAATATTGATCTAGTATAGGTAATATTTCGTCACATGCATAATCAACCTAATCAATAGCATCAGTTCCTACTCCAGTTGCAACTCCTCCATTCCAACACTCTTTGGCTTTTCTTATAGTCATCTATATTAAAGAGCAGTATATTATTCATCTATATTAAAGAGCAAGGGTGACAGTATTCCAAACTTTACCAATTTTTGAACAATTAAGCACGTGTTCCTCTTCCAGGAACCAAATCTGTTTGTAGGTGGAATTTGTGCCCGTACACCGTTGGAACGAAAAATCAAAATAATGGATGCATTAGCATTTCTTTTACTATTTTTCGTACTTTTTTTGGAAAACCAACAAGCCGTAATGGCGTTGTAGACTTATTCTATGTTTATTGTGTCTTAAATTTGACAACTACAATGACAAACATGTTTAGATATATAAATATTGCCGCGTAGCGAAAATATAAGGGATTAATTAAATATGAACAGCTAGTTGGAAGCCGTAATTATTATTAGAATATAAAAAAGAAGTAAATTAAAAATATTGCTGGCAACATCAAATAAATATTGCTACTTTAATATCTCAATTTATATAGGAGACATATATTAAGCTAGACAAAACGGAAGCCGCATGCATTCCATTGGGAAGATTGGGCCAATGTCCAGGACAAGACTAGGTGTTACTAGTGGAATGGTAAGTTAAAAACAAGTACAAACAGTTCAGTTCGCGAATTTACTCTCCCGTTTATCATGGCATCTGGTATCGACATGAAGGTATCGAATGTAAGGCCTATTTTATTAATTATTATATTGCAATAAAAATGCAAGAGTTAATTATTAAACATTTATAAAATTAAACAAATTAAAGTCATTTGTATCTTCATCTAGATTTATTTACTATTCTTTAAATATGGAAGGGCTGATAAAATACTGTTAATAAAATAAATTATGTTGCTTTACTTATCACCCTTCAATGAAATAAGTAAAACTATGTTTTGTCAAACATACTAACTATTTAATTAAATCTACGTTAAACTATTCTTTCATTTCTTTTTATCCCCAGTACGACTCCCAGAGTTTAACCCCCAGTCACTACCCCATTAAACGGGGTGCGACAATATTGATTGTCGGGTGTATTAATTAATATTGATCTAGTATAGGTAATATTTCGTAACATGCAGCATCAAGCTAATCAATAGCATCAGTTCCTATCAACATAGATTTACTTTCTTATTGAAACAAGTCATATTGTCATTATGTTAGTGCTTGAAACATATTAACATTTTTCGACTTCATCTAAAATAAGCATCTGATCTAAAGTAGTTTACCAGCTGAAAAAAGACACGACCAGAAACTAGAAATTAATTTACTTAAGACAACAAAACTAATAATGAATTCCATTAAAAGCATCTTTGACTCAAATGTAGCAGGTTAATTTCTAACTACTTTTTCAATTTTCTATTCGTTAGAGATCATCATATGATTGCTAGAATTTCTAGAACAGCTAGGTACATAATTTTGTATGTTTGAAGTGGAAACCCTAAAAATAGTATTCTCTATGAGCTAATATCCTTTTTGTTGCTCTGATTCTATACTATAATCAGCAAAATGCAATAGCACCTTATAGATGAAATAACACGAGCATCTTACGGATCAAATAGCACATTACTGTTAACGAACTGTAGCTGCATTGAACCACAGAAATGTCCATTATCATTTATGTTTCGTTTAGAGGCAGTAAACTTCACATAACTAGCAATTATCTTAACTTGTCACTGCAGTATAACGTTGTTGATTTAATAATTTAAGTTGATACATTTTAGACAGATAAGCCTAGAAATCCCGTTACAATTACAATAAAATTTTATTTCTATTCAATTTTTACAGTCCTTCAAAAATTACAAGATTAATGAAGTCCCTATTCGCTAGGGAGTACTGAATTCAAGATGGCCGTTGAGTTACATGACTGGAGATAGCTGGTGTGATGTAGATTCCAGGCGAAGTAGATTCCAATCGCTGATATTGAATATGCTGTTGCAGTACAGGTTCCTATCCTAGTTATTTGCATCCATCCAGCTACTCGATAAGGATGATTAGAAATTAATAACATATTGTGAATTTATCATGTATGAGGTAATTGGTCTCCTTTTTAAAAATTTAAGAAAATTAATTGTGTTGAACGTTCTTTTGTGTACGTATGGTTACCCTTGCACAAATGTAATAAAAATTTAAATAAAAGTGTAAAGTTAAAAAACAGAGACAGGTAAAATTTTTTCACAAAGAATTACCTAAGTTCTGGTGGAGGACGAGTTGTGATACGGCCATATAAATATAGCCGTTTCGCAGCAATTAGCACACAGCAGGCGTGTGTTATAGAAATAATGGATTTACCTGCGCGCAGAGAGATGTATAAATGTAGAAAATAAATAATGTATAAATATTATACATTATTTATAATTGCTCATACATTATATATACATGCATAAATTTAGTTCGTTTATCGCACCATAAAAGGTAATGTTCTTGGCTGTTCCAGCATTTGAGTCATCTAATGCTATATAAACCGAATCGCTGTCCCTCGATTATTCATTATTAGTATAATAGCCATGTAGCTTGTATCGTGTATTTTTAAAAATAGTACTAATTTATTTGATGTAACTCTAAATATTGGCCTCGAATATAGTAGTTAAATTAATTATGTCTAAAGGTATTAAACTTATTTAAATTTGGAATAATAACCAGAACCTTGGGTTATTATCTTCATTATGAAGTTTATTGTAATTAAAAATGTCTAAGTTCTTCAATTAAATTTAAACAAATTAATTCTTTAAATTTATTATAATTCCGTAATAAAAGTTTTTAAAAAACCGTTATTCGGCCACGGAATTCCCAGTCAGAACACAAACTTGCACTAAAATGTCTCAGTATGTAAAACAATTGTTATGAAACTAGTTGAAGAAATATAGTAAAGAAATTTTAAAACGTATAATATTCAATTTTTCATCCTTGAAGAAAGCTTTGGAAGCTGCTTTGGTCATCCTGTCATGTAATCCTGGTATAATGTTTATTACCCCAATCAGCCCATCACAGATTTTAGTGTAGGAGGAAGCGTTAAATCCATACAAAACTAGGGATATGTAAACACCAAAAGAAATAAGATTTTTATATTTATTAATTCGTTTTAGTCTGTACAGTTGAAAACGAGAAAAAATTCTAAGGATTTAAAAGAGTTCAAAGTTAGCTTGCCACCTCTAAACTATTTTGCGGCTACTTAAAAAGGATAATAAGAAATTTTCGGTGATCTGATTATATTTTTAGATGCATTAGACAGGGTAAATACCATCATCTAATTGTCCATCATCAGCATATCAAATATTTTAATAAAATATCAAAAATGACAAAGAACCCAATATTAACTTTTGACGTGCTCCAATTAGAACATAAAAAGTGTATCAGAAATTTTGTATTACAATTTAACGATTTATTTTCTAAATTGCACTAGACTTTAAGACATTGAGTTTCATAGACACACCCATTGGCGTAGGTAAGGGGGGGGGGTTAGGGGACTTGAACCATTTCTATCACTTCTCCAAACAACAAAAACAAGAGAAGAATCAAGTGGAGAAAATATTTTGTCTCCGTCTGCCAACATTTCTATGCATCTGCATTGTCTAAGTGCAGAGAATTCCAAACCCCCTCCCATTTAGATAATCTGTATCCACTGCTGAGGAATCTGGCTTTGCATATACGAAGTGTGCAAACATATTTGGATGCCAGACAAAAGATTTCAAGTTTCCTGTTTCTGGTAAACGAAATTTGACGTTACAAAGTAGTTATCTCAAAAAGCATTCTGAGTTGGCATATTCCAATGTCTTCCAAAGATAAGTGTACATTATCTTTGGAATCAAAGAAGGGTTCGTTGGTACAAAACCAACGGGCTTTGCAATATCTACGCAACTTTCTGCAATTCTGGGTATAAAACCATTTACTAATTCAAAAATGCGATAATTGTGCCTCAACGCAATATCAAAAATTCGCAGAAAGGAAAACGGTAGATACTAGTAGAATCGCTCAAGGCAATCAAAATTTTGTAGAGTGCTTGAAACGCACAAACAAGAAAATAACCGATGACAACAGAAACAGATTGAAGCTATCATAAAAACTGTCTTGTTATGTGGACGGTAGGATATTTCATTATAGGAGCAAAGCTATATATGATCATCGGAGACTTGAAGAAGTAAACAACGATTCCCACGAATTCTTTAAGAAATTCAAGAAATGAGCTCTGGCAAAATAATAATTCCGCGTTTGGCTGCAAGGTAAGTTGATTGTCAGGCGGACTCAGCCAAAGAATATACCATAGAAATCTTTTCTTTCCTTTTGTTGACGGAGTTGGAAGCATGATTCCATTCCCATGCTCATGAAGATCTTACAGCTGATATTCAGCTCTTGATTCCGGGTCGAACGAAAATGGATAAAAAGCTATCGAAAAAATCCAATAAACCTAAAGGCCTATATTTGAGTTTTAAATATCAAAAGAAAGTTCCCATCTTGAGTAGAGCTGTGGTACACAAGGTAGATCGATTCGTCCGGAAAACCATCTACTGCTCTTAAAGCCATTGATGCATGTGATGCAGACTTCTACTCATATATAGAAACAATGCTGCAAATTTTTGCAGTTCTGTCTGTTTCAAAAGCGCCTCCTCAACGGACGTTTTCAACTTTGAGACGATTTCGTAGATATCGTTGGCTCCGAACGCATCACCGCATGACACACGTTTCCACGTAAAAGTGAGTAAGTCAGCAAAAAAATGTGGTCTAGAATCCCTCAATTCCTTCTACTATAATTTGGAAATTTGGTCTTGTTACAAAAGAAAAACAAATTTAAACGTTTGTGTTTTGCGGCTTAAAAATATTTTACTTTACAGCTACTACACAAATTAGCATCGTAAATGTCACATAAATATTCCACAAAATTAATATGCAGTTTTGCATAATATGATAAAAACATTCTTTCGCTCGAGTTAGTGCCCAAATCGTTGGTGGGCTTTGAAATTGAGTTCGTATTGCAAAATGTTATCTGCGTGTGCATAATCAAATTTCGATTGCATATCATATGGACGCAATTCTATGCACACATACAAGCAATAAAAACATAAATATGTCACGTTAGCTGTTGTGCCGTCAGTTTAGAAAGAATAGGTCGAGGCTAACATTCAGCAATGGAAACTAAAATTTCTTCATTTTGTAGAAATCTAGAGCTATTGATCATATTTTGTTAATTTTAAAGATTGTTTTTATAACGTGAAGTGTACTGGGCTGAGTTTGCTTTCAGATAAGATTTCAAAAACATATGATTAACCATTTTCTATGCTTTTAAAAATCAGTTGTTTAAATATACAGTTAATTTTAGTAGACTGTGTAAATATTGTTGATGAGTTATTTTGAAATATTATATTGAATATCAGATAAATAGTCTAGAGCCATTTAAACTTATGCAATTTTGATGACAGCTGAAAAGAGGGATCTTAAAAAAAACTAGTACACTATTCCGAAGCCCAACAGTCTAGAAAGGACCTTATTGCAAGAGCCATCGATTTTGAGAGACGTACCATTAGAGATAAAGAAGAAACGTAGAGTTCAGTCTTACAGAGAGCTTTGAAAATGATTGGATCTTTCATTGGATCTCAATTTTATCAAATGAACCACTTTAATTACTTCAATGGTCATGGAAGGTTCTTTGATGCTAGATGTTGTCGATGGATGCGGCAGTGTCTCCAATTCATATTGGAAGTTACTTTTATGATGTGACTGCGAAGACCGAAGCAAATAAATATCTGACATAATCCACAACACTTAACCAATCTGTGCCAATATCTTTAAAATAACAATGAATCTTATTAAATATATCCTCACCTCTTGTGCGTTCTGACAGGGTGACAGAATAGTAAGTTCTTTTTCATTTTTGGTTATCAATAGTTTGGTTACTATTATGAACAAAATATGTGCTTTCATCAATCTAAATAGTAAAAAATTCCTATGTATAATTATGTGCATACATCGAACAGCACTTTTTATTCAGAATGTGACAGACCCTCGTTCGTGACGCTGCTAACGGAGAGTCCTAGCGATTATCATAGATGATGCTAACAAATATATTAATTCAGAATATAACAACTTTCAAATATATGAATCTCGGGCGCCAGGTGAGTTTAACGTGGGGCCGCACGTTGGACTCGCTCTTTTTGTTTCACCGGTCCTCAGTGGGCTGCTAAGGACACGGGTAGTTACGAGTACGTGAGTAGTCCAGATGTTCGTGTCTCCGCATAACGTACGTTAGGATTGTACGCTCCAGTGGATGGTATTCACTTTAAGACTCAATAACACCCCGTCTAACATAGGTCAGACTCATACACTCTAATCGTATAGGAAACAGGTTGGAGTAAGCTGTGGAGTAAGATTGGTCGCTGTCGCTCTGCTTACTGTCTCGACATGGTTTGGTCGCAGATTGCTGGCTGCTGCTGGAATTGTTTTCGAGTTCTCAAAATTGGAACTAAATTATCATATTAAAATCGCGGTATTTATAAGCATCAAGCCTTCGGTGTAATTCCATCCATCCTGGCATACGCTTAGCCATAACACAATTCTTTACCAGGCAGCATTCACAAGTTACAGTAGAAACAGTCGGTCTACGCAGTAGCAGCGATGAGCAACATCATTCTTTTATGTTTTGTAAGGTATTTGCAGGCAATAGCGAAGTGATTGTGCAACACATACGTTCCAGTAGACGCTGCTAAGCATATTTACATATCAATAGCATAGCCAAAAGCTCTACTTTTATTTACCTACATATCATATACGGAAAGCGTATATACATATTAAACAGGCAAATGCGTGTATAACACAGCGAGAGTAACATTATTCTTTGCAGTAAACTAGCTATGGTTCGCGATGACTCTGCGCGTTCGTATCTTCAATTAATAAATGCGTTTACATTTATTAACTGGCTTTTTCCAGTGCTGGATTTTATGTAATTGATTTAATCAATTTCATTTTTTTCTAGTAGCATGCTTTGTTACAAGGATAGAATCAAATTTTCAGCTATAATGTTGTTTGTGCCAATTTTAGCAATTCGGTAATTAATATTAATTGTTCGGTAATTAATTAATATGGAAAATATCTATAGTAGCACTTTGAGATTTTTGTTAGATGACAGAATGTACGATATCAGATTAGATTGTTTCATAGTTTGAGCCAAAAGTTTAAAGCAAAGTATGTTTGTTATTTAAATAATAGGAATTTGATGTTTCTAAATGTCGTAAAATACCATTTGATAATATATTTCTACATTATCATGATTATTATCAACAAGGGCTGTCTGCTAAATGCCCCTAGCATTTGGAATAGCACTGCAGCAGCAGTGCAGCTCCATAGCACTGCAGCCAAATGGTTTATTGTACTTTCCCTATTGTCTTGTGCCAGTTTCAGTATTTCCTAGTGAGCGTTTTTGTACAACTTTCTTTTTCGTAGCTCCTTCTCTTTCGTAGCTCGTTCGCAGGCTCACCTTTTATAGCTCGAAATAGGCCTTTCCTTCTGGTTCACAACGCCTCAGGCTCACATAAGATATGTTGAGCTGTCTCGCTTTACTCTAAATGTAACATACGCTCTACTTTAGCAGTGTGCAGGCCAATTTTCTTCATATGTACCCTCAGAAATGCGTGTCCTCTTAACAGGCCAGTTATTCTTTTCATGTTATTCCTGCCAAGTTCCATCAGATCTGAGGTTTTGTTTGTACATAGCTTCTTTATAAAGGGCTTACTGTATTGATTTCCTGCTGATTTTTGCTCAGCAGTCGATGTGTTATTGAATGGTCCAGTTTCCTATTGTTTCTCTGATGTAACTAGCAAGTATTCCCATAGCCAGTTCCGGATCAATGAACTGTGTATGTTAGTTGCCTTCTTTGCTTAGTTGCCTTTAGTTGCTTTCGTTGCCTACTGCGCCCTGGTGCCCACATCAATGAACTGGTTGGTCATAGCCAATCTGCATAGTTCATTAATGCATTCATTCGTCACTCCACACATGTTTCTGGTGTTGTTAAGCACCAGAAGTGCCCCCCTGACTCGCTTACTATAAAAATCAGATTTTGGTATCCTGCCCTTTAGGCAAATCCGCCTAAGGGCAGGACATTTTGCATTTTGGTCATTCTATGTTGATATTTACAGTTTAAACAGTCTAGGTGGTAACGCAGTTGTTAAACGCTGGCCTCGCAAGCCGGAGTAGTGATACAATTTGGGAAGGAGGGTATTAACGGAGGCTCTACGAAATGCCAGAAATGCGCGCATCTATCCTTACCTACATTTTTTAAGAAATTTGAATATCTTAAACATGTCTATAAGTAGTTTTCGAAGAAATAACACATCAATTTTCAACAAATTGTGTATACTATGTAAAAGCAATAATAACATCTACATTTGTTTTCGAGTTGGTTTCTATCTTTAAATAAATATAGTTTTTTAGTTTTTAGTAAGGACCTTTGCTTATTTGCTTTAATTTTAATCAGTGAATATATATATATATATATATATATATATATAATTGCAGAAATAAAAGACACAATTGGGCCAACAATGTTCGAAACATAATTTTTAAATAAATTATAATTTACGAGAATGGGTCGAGAAATATATGCTGGATACAATAATTAATCATGTGCACACAACATCAGCAACCAAGCAACTACCTAATAACACAAAAGTACGTACGCGTCACGTTTGTTTTGGGACTTTAACATTTATTTTAATTAGCTTCAGCAATACAACGATGTGAGAAGTATCCTGACAAAGAGGAAACAAAGGACTAGAGTTTTGTATTATTAATGTAATTTTTAACCACTTGTCTTCTTTATGTAGTAAAACTTATACAAGTATTCCATGCAGAAATTAATGTACGTTTAATTATAGTTTCAATAGTACTTCTAGAGCAGTTTGAAAATCACTTTTTCATCTCGAGGGATACAGTAAAATAGGTAAAAATTTCAGTACACAATAAAATATTGTAAGGTTCAAAATCGTGATAGATGACGTGATAGATTACATTTATTAATTAATAGGTCGACGAAAATAGATTTCTATACAATGATACTATAAAGAAATATTCAGAAGATGCCTTTATGAAATAACAATTAAAAATATCGTAATCTGTATAATATCTTCAGATAGAGCTTTTAGAGGGTAGCTGTTGAGACATGTCATCCATATGTTCCACTTAAAATGGGTTATTCCATAATACGTTGGCTTGTACTGACGAAATTCCCTAATGTTAGCCAAGATTATGGGCCATAGTGATGGCAAAAATTATGACCAAATTATATACTTTACACTGGAATTTCATTAAGCACTAATTGCAGTTTCTACAAATTGAAGTTTCCCTTTGTGTACAATTAGAAGATTTAGAAGTAGAAGACTCTTTAAACAAATTACGGGGGTTAAATGAAAATATCTATTGCCTCCACAGTGTTATATATAATTCACTTTAAAACTGTAGAATACTTTGCATAATCGGGATATAGTTTTTATCAGCTTGTTTCTGCAGTAAAAAAGTTATTACAAAAATATTTTAAATCTAACCAAAATTTGTTTTGCGTTTCAACAATGTAAACACCTTTCGTTTTGTACGATTTTTTTACATAGCCCCACGCCCAGAAAATGATTTATTAATTTATTTTATTTATATTTTTTTTTTATTTATTTTTATTTTATTTATTTTTAATTTATTTTTTTGTTTTATTTATTTTTAATTTAAATTAAAAAATATAAATAAAATGCACTTTTTGAAAACAAATTTATTTGTTGACATGTTTCACCAGCACAGTGACATCCTCAGAATATGGTTATAAACTAAGTCTAAATACAGAACTAACATAAAGATATAGTATGACACGTAAAATATACCCGGATATTACCCAGAAATATACCCGGAAAATAATACCCGGATGGGTATTTGTAGTTATTTATCTGTACAAGTTATTAATTATAGGAGAATCGCATAAATCTAGCTGTTCGTTTAATATATTAAAACGATTTTTGCAATGTTTTTTAATTTCTATTGCTTCCAATATATTTATTTGATATTTATTGCTGTTATTATGTAAAATATTAGGATTGTGGTTAAAATTATGGTTATTTTCAATTAAATGTTGAGCGTAATGTGAATCTGTTCTTGAC
>WYDF02290314.1:0-16310 GCA_009867245.2 Adranes taylori
TAGATATTGGTTTTTGTATTTATAATGCATATAAGGTTTCGCAATTTTAATTTACTTGTCTTGTTGAAGACAATTATGATTCAAAAGTTCGTTAGGACGATTTGTTTCATTCCATAAAAGATAAAATAATAGCAAACTATACATAAAATGAATTTGTATAATAGTTCTTCGGTCTTGAGAATGGTTATGAACGAAACATCTCTTATAGTTAGTAAATGTTCGGATGTGTTAATGTAGGTGCTGGTCAAATTATATTGTCGAAATATCGGTTTATTGTTGAAGATTATGAGGATATCGTCCAGTCATTGGATAAGGTGAAATGTGCGAAATACGTTCTTGCGTGACGAGAATGAATATACGGTCGCCGGATATATACTTGAAGAGACGCCGATGATGGTTTATACGGGTCACTGGATAGAGTCATCCATTTCCCGGACGTCGTCTAGAGGTGTAGAAAAAATCGGCGATCCGCGTGTTGGAGACGTAATTTCTGCTTGGCTTGGTGACAATGACTCGTTGGTACAGCACTTCTCTATCAACTGCTTTAACGGTGGTTGCATTTAAGTATAAGATAAAGGAATATAAAACTGAAGGTAAAGAAAATCGAAAGTTAAGTAGAAGTTAAGTAATATACCATTGCGTAAATATAATCTGCAACTTCGAGATGCGCGATGTTGCTCGCTGCAGTAACGAAAAGCCCAATTCAATATTACGTGTTGTCGATATTTTATTGTGTGGACCTTTTATATCCGAATTTTCGCGGTGACACCTATGCATAGGTGTATTCTGATCGAAAGCTCTGAAATTATCGAATTGAAATTATAATCGAAACCAAAAGGAGTTGGCGGCTAGACTGTTAAAAATCATAACGGCGAAAATCGTAATGACTCACTGAAAATTTAGCGATTGGAATAACCGGTGATGTCATAAAGTTTTCGCTCCAATTCTCATGGGTCGTCAAAAGAAATACCAAAAAACCTCTTTCTGTAAATCGCAAATGAAAATATAATAAAGTCTATTTAATGAAACGAACGCCTCGACGTTAATGGCTTTTTTTATAAGCATCTATTGCAGTGGTCGCCAAACTTATTAGCTTTTGAGCTATCGTGCCATTTTTAAATCCTACTGTGAGCTATCAACTTAAAGATCTACTAATTTTTTTTTAAATTTTGTTGCATAAAAAATTACATTTCTAGTAAATATGAAAATCAATTTTAATTGAACTGTATATAACAAAAAGAAATTGAAATTGAATTTTACATAAGAAACAAACTGAAGTGTAGTTAGTAATAAATAATAAATGTAAGGACTGATTTTTCTAACTTTAACAGATTTATTAACTTTAATGAGAAGGATTAATGAGAAGGAGAAGGACTTTAATGAGAAGGTAGTGGCTGCCAATCGAATACAATTGTCTAAGTGTTTATCAGTGAACCTGCTTCTGTACTATTATTTAATACATTTCATACTGGCAAAAGTAAGCTCACACATATATGTAGAGCTGAACATTGTCTTGACTTTCAGACCAACCAGGACCAAAATTGGGTATTTTTCTTTAGGAATAAGACGACGAATATTTTCATAGTGTGTAGAACGCGATTCTACAGATAAATCATTTTAAAAATCAAGCAGTTCCAACTTCACTGCAGCATTCTCTTCTAGAAAATCAAAATGCTCCATGACATAAATAGAGAACTCTTCAGTATCAATCTCGATAAAGGACTGGACAAACTATGCAACACTTGAAATTCTTTTCAGCAGTTCCTTGAACTCACTTCACAAATCTGAAATAATTTCAACGTATTGTTTACTGTTGTAAGGAGGCGTTAAAGACATTTACTTTGTCAAGGGTTTGTTTCAAACAGGCAAAGTGTTTGTATTCACCTTGGATGATATTCTTTTCCCACAGTTTCAGCTTGTTTGAGAATGAAGCAACATCTGAAATTGTTCTGCCAATATCTTTATCCTTACCTTGAAACTACTAGTTTAGGGTATTTAACTTTTCGGTGATATCTGCGAGGAAAACAAAATCATGCAGCCAAACCGGATCTTCTAGGTCACGGAAGGATTCGCTTTGTTCTTTCAAAAAATCTACTAAGGCTGGAAGCAATTCGTGAAAACGTTGTAAAACTCTGCCTCTACTCAGCCAACAAACTTCCGTATGAAGCAATAGATCACCATAGTGCCAATCTAGTTTACTAGTTAGGACTCTGAACAAATGTCTCTGAATTGCATGTGCTCTAACTATGTTCACTATTTTTATGACTGTTTTCATTACGTTGTTCATACTTAAAAACTGTCCACACAGTGACTGCTGGTGTATTACTCAATGGTAAGACAGAAATTTCGGAAAGCTGTTGTCTTTACGACACAAGATTATGCATTTACGACACAAGGTTACCATCGCTGGAGCTCCATCAGCTGCTAATATCTGTAGCGATCAAAGTCACTTTAATATCTGCAGCGATCGAAGTCGCTTTAAAGTTGTGAGGTGACATCAGAACTCATATCATCAACCCTTCTCATTACCGTATTTGCAGAAAGCTGTACATATTTAATAGCAGACATTATCTCAGTTTTCTTTTTGAAACTATCAAATAATGCATCTGCAGCTTCTAAAAATGCCGTTTTGATTATTTCACAGTTGCTGCTTTATTCTTGTTTAATGATCGTAAAAAAGTTGATTATTGAACATTAAAGTTATATTTTAGCTGCCTTACCTTTTCTTTCCTTAGAGCAGAATTCAGTGGGAAATAATTTTCACTCCATTCGTGAACGGTTTTGAAGTGACGTTCGACGTTCCCTTTCTTCCCAACACTTGCATCATACAGTAAACACACATATTTGTCCTTCATCTGTCTAAAGAAGTAATCGGTTTCCCATTCTGGATGAAAGTGATAAGTTCTTAGCTTTTTGCTTGAACACTATCATTAGAACAAACCTATTTTAGCTTAGTACCAATGCGTAAATCAAAATATCCAAGTTAGCAAATGTGTTATGTGCACAACCTCGAAAAACATAATGTGCACAACCTCAAGCGTATATGCGTAGATGAGACAGACAATGGCATTTGCGAGGGAGAAACAAGCAGTCGTCAGCGTCAGCTCAGTGGAGGAATCAAGATTACCAACCCCCGGTAGATCGGAGTGTTAACGCGATCAACCGAAAATTGCGATTGTTTGGCGACCTCTGATGTACTACAAGCAAAATGCGGATGCTTACTTTTTCTGTCCATTTTTCTTTCGGTCTCTTTTTTATAAATTGAAGGGCGGTACTTTCAACGAATTATTTATTTGGCTATTTATATTACATTAAAACGTAAATTTAATTAAATTAATGATTATTACATTATTATGATGTTAATTAATCCATGTCCAATTGATTAACCGATAATAAATTTCTAGTTACAGTCTTATTAAATAACTGTGTGTTTATGAAGTTACTGCTTTATGAGCGTGTCACGTATTAGTATACATCTATAATTTTTGCTTCCGACAATTTCACACTAGCGAATTTGTATAGTCTAAAGGAACATAATTAATTGGTGGATTATCCGGGTTACATTAATGTATACCGGCCGTGCCCAGAAAATTCACCATTATAGTAACTATCTTATTACGAACTTCGATACTAATTGATTGATTCTTGTATAATTGCTGCTTTAAGTAAAGGATGAAATTAATATCTGTTGTTATAATTTGCACGCGTGTTAATTAAACACAATACAATAAATAAAAAAATTATGTTAAACATATTGTCTTTAATTTTATTTTCTTATAACAAATCAATTAAGAAAATATAAATCACTCCGCTATTCGGCCTTTCCCGTTGGGGTCAGAAGTGTGGAACGAAGAAAAATATGTTTGTTTTGTTTTATTTTAGTTCTACTATATATACTTTTCGTACCTCCAATACACCTACGTCATCTTATATTATTCAATGTGGCCAGATCCTAATGTTTTAAAATGTTTTTAGTAATTTAAGCTTTTTCTTTGGTAAGCTGAAAATGTTATTTAACACTTTGAGTTTCATTTTACCTTTAGTTCACGGAATAGAACGTGACTTGAATCATTCTAAACATGACAATTTTATATTGGTACTATCTAGAATTTCTCTATGGGAATCAAGATTAGCATAATTTTTGGCGACGAAGATAGTAATTTTTAAGCCGTTCTTATGTTGTTGACTATGCAAATTATCTGAATAAATAAATAATCCACATAGGATACGAGGCTTAGTAAAACGTAGGGACGTCTTAACCGAAGTGTACTAAGCGGACTGCGTGCTAACGTCACCCGTGGAAGCAGAAAAATCGGGATTGATTCGAGGTGAATCACTACAAAGTGAAAGTATTTTTTAGTAAGTGATTAAGTGATTACATTAGATAATTGCAGCTTACTGAATGTATGGGGAAAACTAGTGAAAGGTACGGAGAAGAATTTTGGTAGGGAGCTATTAAAAATGTAGTAGGAGATAAACTAATAAAGCCTCCGTGCTGAGAACTTCAGAGGTCAGTTGTAAGTTAATTTTCAACAATAAAGGGGGGATCGCAACGCGTCGGTGAAAGAAAAACTCCTTATAAGTGATTTATTACCTAATTGATTATCATTGAATTAAAGTTTGGAAAAACAGCCGCAAGTTGAATAAATTAGTTATACTTGCAATTGGTTCCTTCTGTTTATAAAGTTTAATAATACAAGGATTACAAGGAATAATGTCTGTCCATATGTAAGTGTCTAGTTAATTTTTTTTATTCATTATAACTTGACTGCGCAAATATTTATTGCTATTTTTTATTTATTTTTATCTTTATAAAAAATTTCAACATATTTTATTTTATTAAACTTTATTAAGTGGTAATTTTGGGTTTACTAATATAAAGTTATTTTGTTCTGACTTGTTGATTTAATGTTATTTTTGTTGCAATCTTTTCCATTATATTGAGTTGAAATTTATTTCTGCTTTAATAAAATGTTCAAATTTATGTAGTACTGGTTTATGAGCTAGCTAATGGCTCATAATCTAGTCGAACTACGTTTAAATTAAGAAACAGTTACGTCCCATCCGATCCCTAATCTAAGCAGAAAGGTTAAGTTCATACACGCCGATCGTATGAATTTCACCTTGTTCTGTAGTATATTATATTTGTTTAAACCTTCCTCGTATATTTAGATAAAGTATTTGCATAATTATTTTAAAATTAAATACATGATATGGAAAATTAATTTACTGTTTAGTTTATTGAACGTATTCATTTGTTTGCTGACGGCAACGGATAAGATCTGATTGAATTCGCGCAACAGAACGGTTCTCTAATAATTGTTCCTGCAAAGCCCTCTTAAGCTCTGCCCAATTGTCAAAAGTTCTATATTTAGTTATATTATAAGCTGCACCAGATACTTTTGATTTAATAAGATTGAGTAAAAGCGGTTCATTAGCCGCATTTCCCATATCCGCATTTACACTTTCTCACCAAGATAAAAATTTGTGAAATGCGGATCTGTTACCCTTAAATTCGGGGATAATTTTTAATCCATGATCAATGTTTAGTTTAGGCATTTTACGCACTTCCTGTTATGTTCACACAGAAAAAATAAATAAAATTTTTTAATATAAAATGTCAAAATTGAAATGTTGACACTTAAATGTTAATTTAAATGCGTAAAAAAATTACGCTAAATTTAGAAATAAATAAAATAAAATATCTTACATAAGTGAAATTTGATACTGCATTCTAAAATGTTATGGATGATTTCGACAATGAGTTGGGAAACATGAGCCCCAACGTTTTCTTTCTTTTGAGTACACTTAATGATTTCCTAACTCGCCACCAAAATCGATGTTTTCGAGGCCTCTTTATTTTATTTTCTTGATCGCGAATAAAACTTATAGCTTTTATCGAACTTAATTCAAATGAAACTGATAAATAATATTCGTTTTTGTGATAAGTACCCTAGTTTATGCATACGCATAACACTCTAATCTTTGAATATGAAAAATATTGAAGACACCTGACATCAAATATGTTGAAGGATCAACTAAAATTAATCCGCTTCTGCGAGAGTCGTGTGGATTAGGATTCTTAATTTTGATATGAGGTTTTGAAATTAAAGATGTTTATTATAAAACTATATCTATAAATTAAACAGCAAAGTCGGTGAAATGCACAAGTTTAACATTATATGAATTATCTAAAGGACTTAAGTGTGAAAAACAAAAAAAAAAGGATTTATGATTAAAGAACTTAAGTCAAAAAGGTTTTTAATATGTAAACTTATAAATGATTTTATGCTTTTAAAGATTCTTATTAATTAAGTTTTGAACTTATCGCTAGTAACTCTTTTTATTCTCTCTAAAATACTTAAACAACAATTTTAAAAGAATTATTTGTACATCAGTATATAATTGCAATTTTCAAATGTTTTATAATAAAAATGCCTACTAAACCTACTAAATTTATTTAAAAAACAATTTATTGAAACATACGCAAAGTTATTTATATAGAACAATTAATTTTCATATCATGTATTTAATTTTAAAATAATTATGCAACTACTTTTTTTAAATATACGAGGAAGGTTTAAATAAATATAATATACTACACAACTACCACTCTGACTTTTAGCGGCCTAAATGTAACGCGGCGGGTATTGATCCCAGTTCCTCTTGCAATAATATAAAAATGTATTAAATTTCCAACAGTATAACCATATGTCTTACGTAAAATATAATAGCATAGTAATTAAAACGTAGAACTTAAAAAATTTGAAACACTGAATTATTATTGCAGCATAATTTAAAAGAAGCAACAAAAAAATTCTAGCAGGACATAATTAGTAAATTTGACTACTTAAAAATTTTAAAATAGAACTTTACATTAGAAACAATTGTTATTGTTTAGTTTACTGAACTATTCCATCGGTATTTTACTCTTAGAGTTTATTAATTACTAACGGTTGTTTAGTTTAAATTTCAAACATTATACAGAGAAAACTATTACATTTCGTAAGCTTATATTGCAATTAAATTT
This sequence comes from Adranes taylori, assembly GCA_009867245.2. NCBI lineage: Eukaryota > Metazoa > Arthropoda > Insecta > Coleoptera > Staphylinidae > Adranes > Adranes taylori. The sequence continues at coordinate 7,031 of WYDF02290314.1, forward strand.
CGCTGGCATGTTTATGTCTTGCTGAAGGAACTAGAAAACTTAAATTAATAAAGACAAAGTGAACAAGTAACAGAACCCGCTTCTCCCGGTTTAACGTTATACTTGCATTAAGACAGCAACATATACAGTTCTAGTATCTAACTCAGGTACTACAGAAACACTTAGCTACTACCAATCTATATTTTCGTAAGTGCAGGTCTACACTATGCGTGTTCCACAAATGCGTATTTCGGCTGCATATTTTCGGCAAGATGACAACACATTGTGTTAAATTTGAGCGTTTACCGTGCTTCTGAAAATACGTACGTCCGTATGCAGTTGCGGAGCTCTATCTATCGCATTTTCTGTTCTTTGTGCCAAAAGTTGTTTATAGAAGTTGTGAACATGTTCGATACGGATAAATTTATTGAACTAGTACACGGTCAACCATCATTATGGGACAAAGCGTGTGAAAATTATTGAAATCATATTGTTGGCGGAACAAGCGTTGGCTAGTAGTTGCTAAAGAAATGTTCGCGGACTGGGATGACGTAGATATGAAGGTGAAAGATATCAGAGGTAAGTTTTGTTGCATCTGCATTGTTCATAATAGATAATACGAGATATGGGTAACCATTTTTTATGTATTGTCGGTTTAATCAATAAAGATAACTCATAGGTTTTCTAGGCAATTCGAAAAAAGTCAGTAAAATTGTATAAAGTATTTTATTTCTTATAGACGAATGATAAATGTTGTAATATGCAGTTTAAAAACAAAAATTTTGCATCGGTAAAAAAGTAGCAGTTTTCTGCTATTTTATTTTATACTGGCTTTAGTGAACAATGTTTCCACTAGAACATATAGTTTTCTGAAACGAGACAGCTCCTTTGGCTAAATATCCAGCATTAACATCACTGAAGGGGTGAGTTTCAGTACCGTCATAGTTTATTCCGTCTCTTCGGCGTACGAAATAGTGCAAAATGCAGAATTCTTTCACAATGTCATCAATGAATTCTGGATCTACAAGAATAGTAGTATGAAATACTGTACATTTGTTCGCCAAAATACCAAAAGTACCCTCAACAGTTCGCCTGCATCTGGAATGACGATAATTGTAAACCCTTCTTCTTGCTGTGAGACCTCGTAATGTGAAAGGTGTCATTAGATTGGTTGATAATTTAAATGCTTCATCAGCAACAAAAACGAAGGGTTTGGGATTACCGCTTGTATTAGGCAATGGAGCTGATCTTTAAAGACCCAGAGTACAGTTTCTGGCCTAATGCATTGTTCTTGAACACTGTTCAGTCCTCTTTTGAACATAGGCGCCAACGTCTATCGCCACAAACTTTAAATTAGCATCAACCAATGCATTTGTATTGATACATCTGATATGTTTACCATCCAAAGTTCCTAAACAATTTGGATAGATAGTTTTCTTGTAAAAGTCATTAGCAATACTGAGCCACATCTCTGTTGTAGGTTTAGGCATTTCTATGCATTTAAGATGAATCCAAATCTTTCACACATGTCTCGTACAACTAATGCAATGCTTGACTTCCCTCTATAAAACTGGTGTTGCAACCGGGCGAATGTCATTCCCGTAGACAAATACCTGAAAAGTGAAACCTCCATTATTTTACACTGATAATTTAAAGGAAATTTAGTAAATTTTGCAGATGTAATTAGTCAATTTATAAGATTTTAGGGCCAGAATTAAGAATCAATTGGCGCCAAATTAGAGACGAATTTAGTAGACACATGAACAAGAGTAAGAGTAAAGAGACCCTGCACGTACAAAAAAGGTATATGTGGGCTGAAGCGCTAAACTATGTTCAAAACTCTGCTACCAAACGAAACATTTCCGGCTACTTAAAAGGAGATGAACTTGGCGAAGAATCAGATGATAAAAATGTGGATGATGTAGAAACTGAGAACGAATCGATAGCAGATGTTGTTCCTACTTCCTCACAACCGGTACCAAAACTCAAAACTTTGATAAAACTCGTAAAAATTCAAAACTATCACTTTTTAAAATTCAGTTACTAAACAAACTTGATGCAAGCACGACAGCAGAATTTGTCAGAATTTGGCAGCATAGACAATAAAAACGTAGCATAGACAATGTTTTCATTGTCTATGCTGCCCGACTATAATGAATTAGATAACGAACAAAAGTTGGATTTCAAACTTATGACATTACAGTTCTTTCGTGGTGTGCAGCAGAAAAAGCAGTTACATATTCAAATACCGTCTGGTCCTCTGTATGACTTTAACTTGTTTAACAATCAACAGCAGCAATACTACATGCATCAAACTTCAAACCATTATAGACCTCCAGGAACCATACGCCCTCCGAGTACACAATCAGTTCTAGATCACTGTTTGATGCCATTAAAGTCGCCCTTGTTAGAGAGCTGCAGTCATCCTATAACTCAAGCGTTGCATCACAATTAAATTCAGTGTTTTCTGACTGTAGTTGAACTGCTGACTACTGAATACGTTTATTCACTATTTGTATTTTAACAACATGTTTATAATAACAATAAAGCTGTTCCACTTACCTTATGGTAATTGTTAGTCTTTCTTCAACATCTATTGCATTCGTAAATTTTGTGATGTTCTTTTTTGGTCATGTGAGGTCTCAAATTTTCTATCAACTCGTCGAACGGCTTAATCGGCATTCGATAATAATTATACTGTCGTGATTTCTAATATTGTTGTAAAACATTGGAAACCATTCATTTGGGTTACCTTTAACATGATAAGGTTGAATCTAGTTCTCTATTTAGCTGGGGCTTCGAAGTAATCCCCTGGCTTCCTAAGCACAGACAAATTTTACTTTAGAAAGCATCTTACTTCAATGGTACCAATGGACAACCGTCAAAAATAAATACGCACATTGACAAAGAAAATCTGCACAATGTGAACGCAACAGTAGTCTTGCCGAAAATACGCATCTGTGGAATACGGATAGTGTAGACCCACACTAAGGATGTAACATAAAGCACCTGTTGACCTAAATTATTATAAACACAATATATACATTTAACTTACCAGAGACTTCTATTAGTAGAATCGAATGATATTGATATGATAGCAAATGGAAATTAAATGTCTGAAATAATTGATATTAATGAAATAATTGAAGTTAAATCAATAATATTTATGCACGTGTCGGGTACTCAAATTTTTATATACTGGAAGTTAGAATTTGGACTTTGATATGAATGTCCATTTAGTAAGTGTTTAACCTATTACTTTAGAAGTTTTCTAGTAATTTAAAATTCCATGAGCTCAATTTAGCTAATCCAATCGTTAATTAGAGTAAAATTTTATTAGTATAGAAATATACATCTATTCTTGTGCGGCACAAGTTTAAAATAAACTTACAAGGGTCGCAATTTTGCAAAACTAAAAATACCCTTCATATTCATAGGTCTTCGTTTTTACAAGCAAGTGTTTGAATTAAAAACAATAACATTTTCAAAATATTACCTAGTGAAGTATCTTGGAATATTATTACACGCTAAAGTCGTCTTGGCTTTGTCGCAATTTTATATCCATGTAAATGTACGTTGCAACAGTGTTGGCAGAATCGCTTGAAGTAAAACCATTTTACTTCAAACCATTTTACTTTTATTTTGTTGCTGTATTTGCGACAACGACTCAATGGGGCGAATACAAAATAAAGCCAGCAAACTGATTGAAGATCTCATATCAACAAAACAGATAGATGAAACAGTAGGTAAGGCACTTAAACGAACAGTATCCCACCAAAATTCTATGGGCTGCCAAGAGTACATAGCCAAACGTAACATTACGATCGATCGTCTCATGTATAAAATCACCACTCTATAAGCTCTCGAAATAAATCCAAAATATTTTAGATCATATAGCCAGCACATCTACCTACAATATAAAAAAAAACTCATGTGATTTAGTCCATATTATCAAAATCTTAACCAGAAGGTTACGTGATGAAATCATTATATGTATTCTCCTATTTACAAATGTTATGAAGGAGACTCATAGAAATCATAAATGAAGATTGGAAATTCATCAATGCATATACCACGCTTACAGAAACAGAATTCATTATATAAATTAATTTTCTCTATGAGTCTAACTATTTCAAATAGATCAAATTTTTACTGAAACGAAAGACACAAATCCTAAAGAAAATAAACCATACGCAATGTACCAAATCTCATGTATGTATTGTCCAGGTATCTATATTGGACAAAGAAAACAACATCTACGGAAATGGTTATATCAACATGAATACGATTGCAGAGAACGAAATAAAAAGACAAGATAGCTTTTAAATCTATTTAAAATATATAGATACAACTTCTGGTTATAAGAAAATGTCCGATATGTTTTGGTACCTATATAGCAGTTAGCCTAATAAATTGATAAACTGTGTTTCCCAATAAATTGTAAAAATTGCTAGAATATGCATTTTTTAAGAGACACGCATTAGTTATGCAAAGAAGATGATCATTTGTAGACAGCCTACATTCTAGGAGGAAAGTTTGAATTTTCAATCGCACAATTGAATTCAAGAATCGAACAATTGTACCAGATGTTCATTGTTTTCTCTCTTGCCTATCATTTCAATGGCAAATACAACACCAACTTCTTCCGTCTGCAAAAATGACAAACCGAATAGATGGGTTACCTATTTTGCTATTTCACAAAGTACATCTCTATAAAAAGACCATATTCTTGAATTTTTCGAAGCCAAGCTTGGGCCAAATGAAAATAGCAGCCAAATATATTTATATTTGACCAAATTTTGAAAGTTGATTTGTGAATCGTATTTTCAAAGTCGATTGTAAAAAAAATTGCGTTTAATTCCCTATTTGCATGGTGATAGCATAAAGCATTTAAATCATTTAATGCGGTCGTGTAGGAATTGGCTTTTTGTTTTTTAATAAGCAGATAACTAATGGGATATATACTCCATTCTTTATACCGTGTATGGTAAATAGTTGGGTAAAAATTTTTATGCAGTAAAGAGTTTAATTAAATATTATTTGGATGCAAGCAGGTTAATTTAGTCAATATATTATATTCAAATAAATTCTACCTACAGTAAAATTCTATTACATTCGATAAAAACGTATTTATTATTAAAACAAGCGTAAATCCGAAACCAGGCGTTCAATAGGAAGCGGCTGCATTCCAACTCTAAGAGGGATTAGTTCACGGTCGTACTATTCTGTAGCACTAGTCTGTGGTCCCCGATTTGCTTAGGCTATAAACGAAGATTGTATGTTTTATTCAAATTTAGGCACGCATAGAGTTAGTAGTACGTGACTTTAATAGTTCTAATTGAAAGTAATTAATTAAAAGTATAACAATAGAGTCGTACAACATGTCGTCGCATCTAAATGCACGCCTGTTAGATCTACATTTTATTTTGCAAATTGTCATGACCCATTTTTTAGGGCAGCGATATGGGGATTCTTTTTTCATAGTAACAAGAGATATTTAAACTTATCGCAAGTTAAATTGAAGAAAGTATTTTAATTTCATGAAGTATAATCAATATCTATCATAATGATAATGATTAGCCATATTTGAGTAAATTAGCGTTTGAAAATTACACAGGCCTGAAAATTACACAGGCTTTTTCGGTTGTAGCATGTTTTTCAGGTTTTGATGATGGATTCCTATGTATGTTTGTGACTGAATCCAAAAATTATCTTAGTTTCTTTCCATAACCTCAGAATTTTTTGTAAATTCCAATTTGTCAAAATGTGTTATATATCGAAAAAAATATAAGACGTACTGATTTAAATACATACGAAATACTGCCATCTGTCGGTTTATGATGAAAACGAATCGTTAACATCATAAACATGGCAGCACTTGGCAGGACTTTCGTCAAGTGCATGAAAAATTAGAAACAGACATCAAAACTTCTTGTAAAGAACTATTTTTAATGTAGAATGATAGTGCCGCGTACCGAAAAAGAATGTGCTAAATTAAATATAATCTGGATGCAAGGAGGTTAACTTAGTCTGTAAATTATATTCTAATAAATTGAATCTGCTATAATGTTCTATTACATTTGAATAGACATTTTTGTATAGGCTATAAAGGGACATTTCTGGAGCTTGCATGGATTATTCAAAATTAGTAGTACGCAGGGGGTTTCTAATGTCGGGCCTCACATTAACTACATTTCATAGATTAACTCCAGTGGGACGTTTTATAACCCGAATGGGGTTTTCCCCTGGGTACCCCCGTAGATTCATCACTGATACTTTAGATTCATCACTGTAAACTTGTCCTTCTTAGAATGGAACGCAGCCGCTTCCTATAGAACACCTGGTTTCGTATTCTAAGAATTAATACGTTTTTCTCGAATTTAATAGAACTTTAATGCAGCTTGAACTTATTAGAATATAATTTATAGATTAAGATTACCTGCTTACATCAAGATTATATTTAATTCAATTCTTTACATTTTCGGGTGATAATAGAGACAATCATGTAGTTGATTCAGTGTGATTCATTATATGCATCCACGATATAAAGAATTGAGTATATATCCTATTAGTTTTATGATTATTAAAGGACAAACAAACCAATTCTTACCCGACAACCATAAATCATTTAAAAGTTTTAGTATGGAGCTAGGTACGCTTATTTTTAGGGGACTTGAGCAGATGGTAGACGATAAGCAGCTATAGAATAGCTGCTTCAGTAAATGGAAAATATGTAAGAAAAATATAGTTATAGATAAATAATATATAGTCTAAATTCACCAATAGACGAGATTCCGTACGCTTTACGGGGCTTGAGAGGTAGGAAATATATAAGAAAAATATAGGTATAAAATGTATGTGCGCAGCAAGGTACGCTAATTTGTAGGGAACCTTGAGCAGATGGTAGACTATAAGCAGCTATAGAATAGCTGCTTCAGTAAATGGAAAATATGTAAGAAAAATATAGTTATAGATAAATAATATATAGTCTAAATTCACCAATAGACGAGATTCCGTACGCTTTATGGGGTCTTGAGAGGTAGGAAATATATAAGAAAAATAGGTATACATAAATAATATATAGAGTTAATTCACCAAGACCCCGTGCGCTATACGTGGTCTTGAGAGATAGGAAATGTATAAGAAAAATACTGGTATACAATGTATGTATGAAGCAAGGTACGCTAATTTTTAGGGGACCTTGAGCAGATGGTAGACGAAGCTAGGAGGAACGTTTAAAAGCTTCAAACGTTCCTCCTAGAATGTGGACGTTGTCAAATAATTATCTTCTTCGCACAACTAGTGAATGTGAGTCATCTCGCTCAAAGTTCAATAAATAGTAGAATTTTAGATGCACTGTACTATACAGATATTTGAGATCGGTTTAAACTTCTGCTTTCTACACTAATGCACTTTCATTTTAAATGGGTCATTCTATATTATTAGCATAACATTATTTTTGCTTTCTCCTAAATAAGTATCATATGAAGTATATTAGCTATAAAGGATTAAATTTATCATCGTCTCGCAATTGCAGCATGCAATAATTTAATACCTCGTTTATTCGTCTCGCAACTGATCTATGTTTTTAAAGGGCTAAACGGACCGTTTGGTAATTGCACTCCTTTGATATTTCATCTGGTAGTGTATCGTATGATGAAATCTTGTGCTTTTTTATTTCTCATTTATCCCAATAATTCGTTAATATCATTCAATAATACTAATATTAATAATCTCGTCAAGAATCAGGATTCATGTCTGCCTGTTACAGTCGATGAGATACAAAATGCTTTGACAGACAAATCGAACTTAATTGCTCTGACCTGATGGTATTACCAACTTTTGAGGAAAAACCTTCCATTTTCGCTTGAACATCTAGCTTAGAATGTTCGTCGATGATAGGAAACCTAATGGACTATACCTTGCTGAAGTGCAGATTGAAAAGTACCTCGATCTAATACAAAAAATTATAGACCAAATACCTGCTTAAACACTTGTTATAAGATATTTACGAGCATCTTAATTGAAAAGATATCACATGACACATCCCGTTTGGGGACATATCACTGAATATGCAGGATTTGAAGGAGCATTGGTGTTGTAAAGGAAATCTTTGAATTTATCGTTGCATCATCCAAGGCATGATATGATATATCTACCCTTGACATGTATAGATTAGAAAATGGAAGATAACAAGTTTCAACACCACATCATTACAAGGTTTTAATGAATTATCAAACTATTGGTAAATCAAAAAAACCACGAAAATTATAGTATATTTCTAATGCATATTTATTTATGCAATTGCAATGAACTCGCTTTATTGTTAATGATGATAAGAAAGGCGATGTAATAAATCCTGTTCCTTACAGTCATTTTCCAACGAGATAGACCTCTAGATCTTTAGTCGTAAAATACGTATTAACAAGTTAATTGAAACTTGTCTACTAACGAAAATTTATCATATATTCAGTAACAGTATGAATCGTTGTATTGCAAACATCTTATTTTATCGCTAATAATATATACGCTATATTATTTATTGTCTAGTGTAATTCCCTTTGCTCTGAATGCTAACCTCAAGCCAAACATAATTTAGCAAACAAATAATGAGGAATCTGTGAATTCAATCATTAGCATGATTAAGCTAGACGTGCCTTTGGAATCATGCGGTTTATCTTATCCTTTCCAAAGATCTTGAATTATTTAGCGCGAGTAAGAAAACTGACTTTATAGTCTAAATCTGAGTATATACCATATTGCTCTACTAATAGAAATGTGGTTTTATTTTAATCCATTTCAATAAAAGCTTCTATAATTTTAATATATAATGTATATATGATTGTATTACATTCAGCCGTAAATAACTAGTAATTATTAATTATTAGGTAAGTTAATCATTTCTGAAACTGCATATTGATTATATGAAACACCCAGCAAGCTTAAAAACGAGGTAGGGTAGATGGATCTATTGAAGTGTTGCCGTTATCAGTACCAGTTATCAGTTAATAAAAACCAACAACTCTGCGCACTACACCACCAGGCATGTTTAACCCTTAACTACAGGCATGAAGTTTCTTACGTTGTTACAGACAAGAATTAAACATGGCTCCGTTGTTGTCTGTGGTCACTAGATAGTAATTTATTTAGTAAAAATGTTTATTTAACTTCAAAGAACAGTATACTTATATATAAACGTCTAGCTTTGTCCGTCTGTCTGTCCATCTGTCTGGAACGCTTTTGATACTTATATATAAACGTCTAGCTTTGTGAGGAGTAGTATTCTGATTTGCCTGAACAA
>WYDF02290325.1:0-16310 GCA_009867245.2 Adranes taylori
AGTTGAATAATAGAAAAGAAAATCACGAATTGAAGAAATCCTGAAAAATCAATTCTGATGAACACAAGAGTTTCTGAAGACAAAAGATTCCATTAATGATAAATTTACGTACCGAAGTCACTATATTTAGTACTTTCCGCGGCTAGTTTCAAGGCCTCGTCATCAGACGGTTGAATGGTAACCATACATGGTAACCACCCAACAGTCAGACGATAAGGCATTGAAACTAGTCGCGGGAAGTAGTAAACATAGTGTATATATATATATAGTTTTACTACATGTGATTACAACAGCTTTGTTTTCTCCTTCTACCTCACCTACTTCATATGGTGCTAGAGTGCATGACTCTATGCTGTACTATCCTGTACTTAAGGTTGGCCTCACTTACTCGACCATAGTTAACACTGAGCTTTTCTACGCGGTGTTACATAGGTCTTAGCAACATCCTTTCAATACCTCTCGCTAGAGTATATGGTACTTGGTTAAGGGTTGGTCTCTCCGTCACTCGACCACAGTAACACTGCCCGCAATATCTCTAACACCTGGGAAACTCGGAAGCTAAGAGCTGCATGTGCCCTCAGTAAGCCACTGAGGACTGGAGGGACAAGAAAAGTAATGTCAGCGTACTGTCTCTGTTAAACTGACCTAGCGCCCGAGTATTTAGTTTCCGCAGGATAGAAACATTTTATGGTAGTAAGATTTTTGTTTTCGCCATTCGTGACTATCACTAGGACTCTTCATAACCAGTGTCGTGAGTGGGAGTCTGTCACAACCGATTCATTTTTGGAGTTGTATGTATGTTTGTAGCAACTTTTGTCTTGGAATACCTGCTTCTGGAATAACAAATATTGTGGAGATATGGCTGTTTCCTCTACGGTCTTTTTGAAGAAGTATTAGAATGACTAATAGAAAATGTCATTCCGCAAATTGCTTCCAACTTACGGAAGCGAATACGAAATGAGATAAATTTGGAAAGAACAGATTTGAAAAGAATTTTAGAGGTGGAGAGGTCAACCCCGAGTGATACAGTGCCCGATGAATTTGGCAGGTACAAATATTACGCTTCGGGTGCAAGAAAATGGTGAAATCTGAAATAAAGGTGTTAATGGATGAGGATGACAGATTGGTAATGAAAGTGTATATGGCAGGTAAGAATTAAGTGCGTAGAGTATGGTATAATTATGAATGACTCATACTAGAAAGAGAGCATATGAAACAATCGGATGGTCGCTTGAGAAAGAGTATTAGAAGATCATGGTTTCAGTGGGGATTGCGGGTGATATCGAAGAGTTAATGAGGCATATTGAGAACAGCAGATATAAAAATGGGTACAAGTACATACGATTGGATGGAAGTATACCGGAGTAAATGCAGTCTGGATCGAGTATAGAAAACAAGATACTAGGAGCTAGGTTTAAGTGTAAGTGAGGAGAGAGAAAATAGATCCTGGATGAAAGAAGATGGGACAATCTATAGGTTATGCGGTAAAAAAGGAAAAATGGGAACAAGGGATAAGGGAATGTGTAGGGTTGGAATGGGATGAGAATGAGAGGATTTGGATGAGAATATGAGAGATAGTTTTGGGCATACACGAAGTGGGTTGAGGAATATAGAAATAAATTTTTTTGTTGCTTTTCGTTAAGTTTCGCTTTTTTTCTGTTTCGACCTTTTCTGTTTTGACATTTAGAAGCGTGAATTTTAGTATTAAGAAAGTATATTGTAAACTTATGTTATATATAATATGGCAATAAAGGTACTGCCACACTGCCTGTCTATCTATCTATCTATCTACCTCAAAAATTTGATATCATTACTGATTTTTTTCTAAAACTACATTTATAGGAACTTTTAATCTCAGCACATTTGTTATCAGTCATTGACGTATCCTTGGTTTCCTTGCGGAGTAACCTTTGTACTATCTCTTTAGTTACATTTAAATAAACTGGAGTGTTGGAAACTTATTAATTATTGTCAAACATTGTCTATTACAAACGTTAATTCTCAACTTGGTTTTTATTATGACGGAAATTCTACCTTCTAAAAACTTGTGCTAAGTATATACTCAGCGAAATAAATTGTTTGAACATACGATTCGGGAAATTTTGCTTATTCAATTTTCGAATGAAAGAATAACGAACAAAATTTGATTGTAAGTGCCTATATAGCCTAATTCAAAACCACATTTTCCCCGTGTTTTCTTACAATTTTCGAAACGTTTTCTGCTACATTCTATTCATTTATTTATTTTTTCGCATTTGATTTTCCATGTTGTTTGACAAAATTACATTTCTTCGAAATTTAGGCCACCGAGTTAAAATCTAAAGGTTATCGAAAAAGCTTAGAAGAAGAAAGGAAATGTTAAAGAAAACATTTTCATGTATATAATAAGCTATTAAATTTAATTTTGATTTATATTCACTTACGAAACTACGTTAAAAATAAGGTAAAAATATAAAATATGTATATAACAAAATAGTGATCTATATAATTATGTACTTTTAAAATATAAGCAACATTCTGGGCAACACTATTATTACTACTAGTATTTTCCTGCAAGGCTTTTATTTCTTCAAGGCGTTTTTCTAAATTCATGTTTCTTGATAATTTATGTGTAGGTTTTCTTGTCAACAATTTTTTTTCTTGATCATCATATTCTATTGCAATATCCTCTTGTTCATTATAGTTATTTTCTTCATAATCTTCGTCATCCTCAATAATTTCTTGAGATTCTTCCTCACGTTTACCTAAACTATTAATTCTTCTAACTAAATAAATTCATCAATAATTACATATAAAGTAAATGATAAAAATACAGTTGTGTGAGTTCTAGAGCACTCAATACATTCTGTCAAATAAGTATCCTGATTGTCATTCAATGACACACTGTAAAGTTAGCTTTAATTTATTTTCTGTTGCAATGATACGAGACTATCATTTTAATTTCATTCTAATGTATACACTTTTTGTACTAACAATTCTGATAAGCATCTAAATTATTCAAGGCCGCCGAAATTCTACGAAATCTTTTAGTTATTCATGATAACTTTATTTCCCGGAATAGAACGTGATTTAAAACATTCTAAACATTGCACTTTTATATTGGTACCATCTAGAATTTCTGTGCGGGATTCCAGATTAGCATAATTTTTGTCGACGCCAGTGGAAATTTCTAAGTAGTTTTTATATTGTGGACTATGTAAATTTGGGGACGGCTTAACGAAAGCGTACAATGTGGAGTGCATGCCAACGACACGGTTAGAAAAACGACTTTGATTGGAGATGAATCATTAAGAAGTGAAAGTATTTTTGAGAAAGAGTGATAAGCAATTATCTGAGAGTACATTAGATAATAGGATATCTTAATGTAGGTAGGGAAAAATTAAAGAATAGTACTGATAGGAATTTTGATAGGCAGTTATTGGAAATAAAGTAGAAGACAAACTAATAAAAATCCCGAGCTGAGAGCTTCAGAATTCAATCTCAAATACTTTCTTAAATACTAAAACAAAACGGGAAGTCGCTGCGTCGAAAAAAGAATAATAAGGTATTTATTATTATTAGTAATTTATTAATTTCTTTTTGTTGAATTTAATTCCGGGAAAAAACACTTGATTTTGAACTGTTTTAGTTCTACTTTCAGTTCTACTATTAACCAGAGTAAGTATAAATAAATAGTAATAATAAGAAAAACCTTTATTGGCATTATCAAAAAAAAAACATGTCCTTATGTTTAATTACATTATAAAATAATAATCCACAAATTATTAAGTAAAAAATTAATTTAATTTACATTCTTAAATTCTTAAATTCTTTCCTTACTCCTTTCCTGGCGAAGAAAAGGCCAATTTTCCTCATTTTTCTACCTTTTTCTACCCGTCCACCATTCCTCAAACTTATTGTACCTATTATTACCCCTACCCTACTATTTACTTAATCCCATCTCTTATCTATATTCTATTTCCTTCTACCCCTTAACCTTCATTTATACATTTCCATCTAAATGCTATTCATTATTCCTAAACACTTTCTCTCCTTACCCAAACTTACACTCCAGTTTTCGCCCACTACCTTCTCTTCACTCTACACAATCTCCTCACACCCCTTTATCCATTCTTCCTCTTTCTTTCCACATTTCCTACACATTATTTCATGTTATTTCATTCAATACTTATTTCCAGCTGCCTTATTCCCGCATCTATACCTTGCAGTCGTTCTTTTTTCTGCCATGCATAATCCTGATACTAGATATTTATCCATTCGATCATCCTACTTTATCTATTTATACTTACTGTTATATATATAATTTAATTAATTAATTATTCTCTCTTTTGCCTTTCAACATCCATCATTTTTTCCGTAAAAACATTCTCTGCAGCGCAACTTCCTATCATCTTGTCAAAGCATCTATGCGTCGACCATCCAATCCTCCTATTCACATTCAGTTATTCCCTCATCAACCTTCTCCATATATGCTTCTTTACCTTCTCCACAAAGTTCACAATCATTTTCACTCCATTTATCGAACATTTTTACTTCCCAATCTCCTTCAGTACTATCTCATTAACTCTCTCCATCCTCTCTGTTTCTTGTACCGCCCATATCGCCGCTCCATACATCATTATACTATTCACAGATATTTTAATAATCTTCAACCTAATTCTCACTGACCTGCCAAACTTTCTCTCCCATGACATATTCATTTTCTCCGTAACCCCACTCGCTTTCTCCGTTACCATTTCCGCGTTTTCCGTATACGACCCATTTTGGGCAAATAAGAAACCTATATATTTATATTTCTCTACTAGCCCCCCCCCCCCTCCCCCCACCATATCGAATGTATCTTATCTAGATTCCTTTCTTTCTTCCTACATACCATTATTTTTGTGTTCTTCACATTCACTTCCGATCCTGTTCTCTCCATATATACCCTCACTGTTTCGATCATTTCATTCCATCTCTTTCTTACTAGTATCTCACTCGCAATGCATACTATACTATCGTAGTAAAGAGACCGTAGAAAAGAGACCGCACCATCAAACTTCCTATTTTCAGCCGATCTATTTTCGCTATTTTCCCTCCTCCAACATCTCTTCCAAATCTGACAGATAAGTGTTAAACAAACAACCACTTAGCGGGTTCCCCGCCTTACTACCGTGGTCCCAAACTATTCAGACATCCTATCATTAACTCTCGCCCTTACTTTCGTACCTTCATACAATCCATGTATCATACTTATTATTGAACACGAAATTCCCCAATACTCCATTCTCTCTCACAATTTCTTCCGCCCAATCCCATCAAACGCCGCATTCAGGGCTACAATAGTTTATAAGGTCACACCATAACCGTCACACCCCTACAGCCACCAAATTCATTTTGAGTTTTCTGTAGCAATTTCTTCTCTGAAGGGAATTTCTCCTCTTTTCCGTTCATCTGGAACTCCAACCTCTCCTTTCTATATTCAATTCATTCCTCTTACAAACCCATTCTCATTCAGACATTCCCATACATCCACCCTACTCGGGTCTTCTGCGCATCCGTTATTCATGTTATTCATCTCTTCTCTAACTTCCTTTGTACTTATCTTTTGTACGTTCATTTACCAAACTCTTCCTTCCTACATTTCTCCTCCCAATCTTTTATATTTATATTACAGCTAGGTTATTTACCCTCATACTACCCAACATCACCCCTTCACTTTCACATGTAACTACCGGCGTGTATATTCTCCACCACTATGTAGTGCTTTCGCAATCCCCTACCGTACATCTATGTCCTACACATCACATTTCCTCCTTCACCGATTTTGAAAGTCTCTTTCATACCACATTTTCATTCACCACTAAGTACAAAGT
Source organism: Adranes taylori (assembly GCA_009867245.2). Taxonomy (NCBI): domain Eukaryota; kingdom Metazoa; phylum Arthropoda; class Insecta; order Coleoptera; family Staphylinidae; genus Adranes; species Adranes taylori. The sequence goes on from WYDF02290325.1 coordinate 5,856, forward strand.
AATGGCGGAAAATTTTAATGTAAATAAAGTTGAGTGTGTAAATCTTCAATTTGTAATTCTTAAAATAATCTGTCTAGGATGAGTTTATAGAATGTACACATATCACGGTTAATAATTAGGAACAGTTTAAAAGGCTTGAGCATATAATAATTTAAGACAGAAATAAAAATTATTAACTAAATTGTGATGTAATTAATCATATGATAACGGTCAACCACATTTTCTGGGATATCCTTACTAACGTATTCTTGATTCATCCACGCGTCTTAAATCTTTCCAATTCTACTTTCTCAACAGATGAAATAAATCTCTCAAACATCGGTCTCAATATGTAAAAGTACGAATCAATAAATTTAAGGAATTCATCATCGACATCAAATTCAATATAGAAAACAGCGGTTTATCGAACCAGAGTTTCATACAATCCACTTGCAATGAACTCTTTGATAAAAGTTTAAACAAAACTAACACCTATATGGACAAGAAAAATTACAAAATTCTATCAAAACATAAATCAAAAACCGAGAAACTAATTTTGTTTCAAAGCTGACAAACCTAACTGTTCAGTGATTATGAATAAAAGTCATTACATCTCCAAAATCTTACCGTTCTTAGAGAGTCTTTCCAAATTTGTTAAAATTAAAGAGACCGAAATAACGCGTTTTAAATTTCAATTTAAATAATTTATAAAAAACTTCAGGGATATACGGTCTACCACAAAGAAGAGAACTCTAAACCAGCATCCAGTTTCGTTTCCTCACACTCCTATAAATTATCTAATTTTATAGATTCACCACTAAAAATATTTTGAACTTAGTCTTTCAGTACAAGATTTCCAAATTACATAAAAAATATTTCCTCGCAAATAACTTTTATTATCTCCTATGATGTATAGAATCTCTTCTCTGCAATTCCAATAGACGATGTTAAAAATATTATCTCGGAACTACACAGATTTTCAATGAAGAATGTGAAGCTCCCATAGACCCGTTAGATAAATGAGTTCAATAACACTTTTTTCAGTTCCATAGTCAACTTTATTCTCAAAAGTTATGAATAGGTAATTCGATAGCTTCCTTGTTAGCTTACATTTTTATGGATGAATTAGAATCGAAATTTGTATTGTCCAACAATGCTTTAGTCAAGAAAATACAATCTTGGTTTATACACATGGATGATGTATTTTGTATTTTGGATAGGATCGAAAACAAAGTTGAAGAGGTTTTGTTTGAATTTCTACTAAGATATCACGGTATCACGGACAAAATCTGGTATGGTATGTTTTATGAACCGTAAACGAGAAATAGAATTAATTCTTTTCCATTTGTAAGTATTATTTAATGATGTATACAAATTTTGTAAACAAACAATAAAACAATAAACAAAAAGTCTCTATATTTGTATTTCAAATAAATCAAACCAGGCCACTGTTTTGTTGCTCTCAAAAATACGTTAATCCAATATAATTGAAACTGTATCTAATATAAATTGATTAGAAAAAACAGATCGCTTTAAATTCTTGTGTTGTTTTATCTGTATTTTAATTTAATTTATTGGTGTGCCGCATTTATTTTATTAAAGTTGATTTGTTGACTTTAACCAATTAAAGGCTCCCATAATTTTGATCCAAATAAAATACATTAACTATGTGAACATATTTCTCAACCCCTTGAACAAATCATCAAGTAATACATAGGTCAAATCGGGAGATCTTTCCAGAAACGCACCAAATAACGATTATCTTCCTCCGGCGTGTATATTCTTCATCCATCTTTGGTGGCCACGTATTACATTCATATCATGAGTTCAACAAGGACAATTCTTTCACCCCATTACATCTGTAGAAAAAAGCTTGATATAGGAGAATCTCTCGAAATTCATAACTCCATTTAAATTGTTACAAATAAGATTTTGATTGATCAGGTGCTATTCAGTGAATTAGATTTCTCTAATAATCTACCGATATTATAGCAGCACATGTGTAACATAGCATATTACACCAAATAAATTAAATAAATAAATTGCGTCACCACGGCACTCGGAAAAGTCAGTTAATGAAATAGTAGTATATATAATTGAAATACATGATAAAGACACGATGATAACAGTAAAGAGTTGTATATGATTGTTGTTCGCTGAATCCTAGCTGCGGTATTACGGTGAACTATCTTGGTTTCTTATTATTCCTGCCAGTATTATCTTTCGAATTATTGTATTAAAATAACCCTACACCCCCGTCTTTCCATTCTATGATACCCCGCTTTTACATGCTTCCTGCATTGTTCTTGTTTTATTTTCATATCGCCGCACGTTTGCACCGCTTTACATGCATTACCTGTATATAATTTTTGCGTATTAATTTGCATTTGATTTATTATTCGCCAATCGCCATTCATACATTAATATCTGATTTGACATTTGATTAATTGACATTTAATTTCGTACTTCTTCCTATGTTTGTATTCTGAAGACCAATAAATGTATTTTGTTAAATAGTAAATGTTTTATTAATTAGTAGAAAGTTTATTTCAGCTGCCCCAAGACCACGAAATCGTGGGCAACTTAGATACTCGTAGCTACTTGTGCCCTCAGTAACTCCCTAAGGACCGGAGGAACAACAAGGTTAGTTCCAGCGTACTGTCTCACGTTAAACTGACCTGGCGCCCGAGTATCACGACTCCGGAGGATAGTAAATTCTGAACTAATAAGATATTGATTTGCGCCATTTCTGACAATCGCTAGGACTACCTACTGGCAGCCTTGCGAGTGGGGGTATGTCACAGGTGATAATTTAGATTTACATATTCAATCTATAACCTAAAATCACAATTTGTCATATTTCTTATAGGGATATTTGTTATATTTCAAATTTATCTTCAGTCACCGGCATTATAATAGATTTTTATTATTATAACTCTATTACAATGTGCCTTTCGTTCATAATTTATAAGTTCGAAATAAATTTTGAGTTTAGATTTTTTATTGTTAATTAAAATTTTGAATTTAATGTTAATCTATACTCATTCACATTCTATGCACAATGTCTGAACATAATAAAGAATAACATAAACATGCCATATCCGAGTTCAGCGGCCACCCTCAGAGAGCAATTTGATGTATACGCAGCCTAACCCATTTCAATCAGCTAAGGCCTTGAATTTAATTTTTTATATTTAGATGTTACATACTTTGATCATTTGATCAATTAGTTTTATACTCGAAATGACGTGTGTTGGGTTTAGCGTGATTAGTTGTGGTTAAGCGTGGTAAAACGGCAGAAGATAATTTCATCACAATTTAGTAAATAAGTTTTATTTCCATCTTAAATTATTAAATACTCAAACATTTGTAAGTCGTTCTTAAATCTGCACCCATTGGAAAAAACTAGATAAATCGATGTCGATTTATAGCGAAAAAGAGTTAAATGCACCAAAAACTTTATATTGGTGTCTTACCCATCGTGTATAATTGATTATGTCGACATGTAAATAGTTTTCTTTTAAAAGCTTTGTGCGTTTAGAGACATCTCAAAAAATTATGTGCATGTTGGGACAATTCTATTCATCCCTTTCCAGGAACTCATTGCTTATACACAGAAATAGGATAAACATATTTATCTGGTTTTTACAAACTATTGACTAAAGGTGATAGTGAGATATGTTGTGTTATTTAATTCTACATTCTACTAACATTTATACCTTTTCTAGAGAATCCATTTACAATTCTCTTGTGAATTAAATAAATAAAACTCAATATTTCCTTGTATCATTTTTTTATGTGGACTGGTTTCGAACCGTATGGTGTCGATTCTTTGTCAGTACTAAACGCTAAACTATACATGTAACATTACAGTTGTTTGATTTTATATTAGATTCTATTGTACTTACATTTTTGAAACTTAATTAGTTTTATTGTTTGGTGATGATTGAACATGCGTTTTATTATATAATTATGTCGGTTTTAATGCCATTGATTTAAGATGGTGATGTAGTTTCTTTTCATTTCGTTTGTCCAAACATGTAATTGTTATTCACGCAGTTATCATCTTTCTGTTTAATGTTGTTAATTGTTATATGTAAAACATAATTTTAATTGGAATTCCAACACGGATGTTTTGTTTTATTAATGTTTTGACGATGGAAAATTTGTGTAAGATGCAGCTTGATATATTTATTCGACACGTGCTTTTTTAATGATGTTTTTTGTAACCTGATGATGAACTTGTTTGTTATTATTGGTTTATTTTCTACTATTTTGTGATATCTTTGTTGATCTTTTTCTTATGGATCTGTTTTCAGTCTTCCTCTTCTTCTTCTAGTGTGGGTGTGTATTTGTGGGTATGTTTTTGTGGATATATTTTTATTTACTGTTTTTGTGATTACTATTTTTGTATGCTGAGTGATGTATATAAAGGTTTTAACTTTAGGTCTATTTGTTCATTGAGTAAGTTGTGATTATGTTTCCGTTTTTCTATCTCGAATGATTCCAATAGTAAGTTTCCATCCTCTCTTTTGTGTATGTAGTATTTCTGCACCTTCATAATTGAGATTGTGGTTGTTTTCGAATAGATGCTTACCAAAATTTGGTTATGAGGTTATGTTATTTTTTAAATGTTCCTTTATTCTTGTCTGCATTTCTCTTCCCGTTTCCCCGATGTAATATTTGTAGCATTCACACGTTATTTCGTACACTACACTCCTTCACATTATGTCTTATTAGTTTCCACTATTGTTCAGTATGTTTATTAGTTTGTTGTTGGTTTTTTATGCCGCTATGATGTTGCGTTTCCTCAGAAATTTACATCTGCCATTTATCCTTCCGGTGTATGTAAATTTTCTATAGGTTTGTTGTACTTTTGATATCTCTTCTTGTGGTAGGCTATGGAATACGTTTCTAGCTTTTTCTCTATTGATTTTATTCATTATCATTTTATTAATTATGTTCGTAGGATATTGGTTATTTTTTGCTGTTTGTGTTATAGTACTAATTTATTTTTGTCTTCTTTGTTCGGTCAGTGGTATGTTCATTGCTCTATGAAATACTGTAATATTTTGGTTGTTTGCTTGGTTAGAGTTGTATGGTATTAATGCATCTGTTAGTGTATGTTTTCTATAGATATCAAATACTGTTTAGTTATTTTGTTTTTCCATTGCTATGTCTAAAAAGTTAATTTAATTTTTTTTTTCTATTTTCAATGTAAATTTTAGATTTTTATGTATTGTATTGATTTTCTTATGAATTTTTACGAGATCTTCTCGTGTGGCTGACCATAGGCATATTATGTCATCCACATATCTGTTCCAGTGTAGAATCAATTTCTTTTCCGACATATTATGTATAATTTCTTCTATATGGTTTAGGAAAATGTTTAGATGGATTACGCATATATATGGTTTAGATGGATTACACAGTAGGTAATCCATCTTCTGGTAATCCATGGATTACACAGTAGGTAATCCATCTTCCATTCTATAAAACTCTTTGTTGAATTCAGAGTATTCCTTTCTTGTGCAGCAATCAATAAGTTTAATTAGGTTCTTTTTATCTCTTCTATCTTCCACTTTTTCTTCTATTAGTATTTCTGTGAGTTGTACTGTTTCTTTTCTTGGAACATTTGTATATAGATTTTTTAAAATAAAAGAAGCCATTATGTAATTTATAGATAGCTGTAATCCTTTAAATTCTTGGCAGAATTGTGTTGAATTGTTAATGGTGTATGTATGTATAAATCCAATAAAAGAAACAATACGATTAACAGAAAAACTAATACAATAAATAGTTTTTAACAAAAAAAAATATTGAAATAAAATTCAAACCTACATACGCCATTAACAATTCAAAAGAATTCAGCCCAAAATTAAAACGATTACAACACCTACAAATTACATAATGGTTCCTTTTGATGTAAAAAATCGATATACAAAAGTTCCAATAGAAGAAACAATACAACTTATAGATTGGTGCACAAAATAGAATTACTGTTAATTCAACATAGAGTTTTATAAAATGGAAGATGGATTACCTACTGGCTCCTCTGTTGCTCCTACACTAGCCAACATTTTACTTAACCACACAGAAGAAATTAAACATAAAATGCCGAAAAAAAAAACATTCTACACGGATATATGAATGACATAGTATGCCTATTGTCATCCACGCTAGAAGATCTCGAAAAATTTGATAAGAAAATAAATACAATACATAGAAATCAAGAAGGTAGATTGGAAATAGAAAAAGAAAATAAAATTAACTTCTTAGACATAAACAAGGAAAAACAAAATAACGAAATAGTATTTGATATCTATAGAAAATTTTCACGAACAGATGCATTAATACCCTAATACTCTAACCATGCAAACAACCAAAATCTTACAGTATTTCAGAGCCTTATAAATAGAGCAGTAAAAAAACAACTGACCGAAAAAAGGGTAGAAAAAATTGAACCCTAACACAATCAAACAATAAAAGGAAAAAGTTAAATGATAACATTTTTCATTTGTTATTTACAATGCATCTCCTTGATCTCTACCAAAACATGAGTGTTGAATAGAAAGTGTAAGTTCGTTTTCGCCGATGGTTGATTTAAACGAATTTTACCTCCCTAACTGTTCGCGAATTTTCGCCAATTTTACAAGGATTAATATTTAGCAAAGAATTCGCTTTAAATTTTGTTTTCCATCGGAATTACGTATACGCAATCGTTGAAAATGTTGAAAGAGACCTATGATCAATCAGTTTCATCTAACACATTAAAGAAAACAACTGAAGATTTACATCGTATCGGTCTACCTTGACATCTGCAACCGATTGATCCATTAACAAAGTGATAGAATTCGTGATGGAAAATTTTCATGTATGTTAAGGATGGTACTGAGACACCATATTTTGCACAAAACCGTTCGTCCCAGTTATGGTTGATAATTTTAGCATGAAGCACGTTTATCTTTTCCCAAATTCGTTGAAAGGGATAAAGATTATTTCAGAAAATCTTACAAATAGTGTGTTGATTATTAGTTTGACTAGTGGAATATTGTCTAGTGCTTTAAGTGAGAATCATTTGAAGGCGTTACAATAAATTTGGGGATTCTTAAATTTTTGTGAATTAGTGACAAATTCCAAGTACTTTATTGATAGAATGTAGTCAAGTTGGCAAATAAATCCTGTAGAAATACAAATATATATTTTTTTGTTGTAATATTTGTGTTATTGAGTTTCAACATTAGTACTAAAAAAAAATCTATGTACTAAAAAACCTATCAAGAAGTATTAAAATATTGACAAAATGGATTTCGTTGTGGACTTAAATTTTGCCAACAAATAATACTCGTTAATTCTCACACCACCTCTTTTTGTATTCGTTTTATAAACATACATGAAAGGCTATTGACTCCTCCTGAATAACATAAAATTTGAGTTGCAATACATTCAAAAAAGTAGCCACACATATGTTTGAATATTTATATTTCAATGATAAAAATATTGCAAACAAACTTTACGAGTTATCCTAAAGTTTGTTCCCCTATTGCCTACTTTTCAAATTAGATTAATGGGCTTTTGTGAACAGCCATTAATTTATAAATGAAATATCATGCATTATTAATGAAATCCCTTCAAATAAGTGGTCACAAAAAGTAAATAAATTACACCCCAAATAAAACATTTAATGTTGATAGTAATATTTTCAACTAACTTTACGTGCTAATCATCAAACTGCAAACTTTTCGTAATATACTAATAGGCTAGCATAAAAGGATACCCATTCGTGAATAACAAATTAAATATTAGGGATATTGTGACCCTCCAAAAAAGTGGTAAAAACTGTTTGAATCCTTTACAACCCAAATACAATTTTATTTGTTGATAATAATATTGCCAACAAATTTTACGTATTAATCATCTTACTCTCTACTTTTCACAACATGTGAATTGGCGTATATGAAGAGTTATTTATTTCTAAATGATATATAAAAAATTAGACATGAAATCGTCTCAAAAAAGCTGCTACGAAGACGTTTGAATAATTTTTCACCCCAGATAATTTCTTGTTAAGAATAATATTGCCAAAAAACGTTGCGTGTTAATCACCATACTGCCAAAGTTTCACATATTTTACAAGCTGTAAATGAAACACTATACATTCGTGAATGACACACTAAAAATTGTGGATGACGAAAAAGTAGTCTCGAAAATGTTTGAATAATTTATATCCCAAATACAAAATTTCTTGTTGATAAAATATTTTCAACAAACTTTACGCATTAATCACCAAACCGCCTACTTTTTACATTGGGTTAATGGATGCGTATTGTGAATGGATAATATCCCGCCACAAAAGTTATCACGAAAATGTTTGAATAACTCATAAATCAGACCCAACCTTATTTGTTGATAATAATATTCCCAACTAAATTTAAGTGTTAAGCACCATACTGCCTCTAGTTTACATAATGTTAATAGGTGTAAATGAAAAACTAACCATTTGTGAATGGGATGCTAGACATCAGGGTTAAATTTTTTATAAGAGTGGTCACCAACATGTTTGAGTAATTTACACCACTGATGCAAAATTTCTTGCTCATAATAATATTCCCAACAAGCTTTGCGTGTTAATCACCATATTGCCTTCTTTTCGCATTACGTTAATAGGTGTGTGTGAAAGGTTAGAATGGGACCTTTTTGAAGGAATAGTGATAAAATCCAACAAAATTTCTTCTTAATAATAATATTGCCAACAAACTTTACGTATCAACGAGCCTACATTTCACGCATACCTACTTTTCACACAAGGTTAATAGGGGTATATGAAAAGCTGTGAATTGGTGTATTTCAAACAGCGCCCACGAAAATGTTTGAGTAATTTACACCCCAATTACCAAATTACAAAAAGTTTGTTGACAATATTTTGTCAGCAAACTTTTCTTATTGATTACCTTACTGCCTACTTTTTACATGATGTTAATTGGTATACTTGGTTTATATAAAGGGCTATTCATTTCTGGACGGCAGGTTAAAAATTTGTGACGAAATCTTTTTAAAAAAGTGCCCATGAAAATGTTTGAATAATTACACCCCGGATAAAGAATTTCATGTTGATAATAATATTCCCAAAAAGCTTTACGTGTTAATCATTATACTGCCTACTTTTCCCATTCTTTATTTGATGTATATGAAAGGCTAATCATTCGTAAATGGCGTATTAAACACCAGGGATGAATCGTGTCAAAAAAGTGTTCACGAAAATGTTTGGATAATTTGCACAAAATTTCTCGAGGCCGAATTTTCCCAGGGTGGTGCTAAATATGACGTGGGAATTTGTTCACATTCTTGTTTAGTTTGATGTTAGAAAGATTCAGCGGTTGATACTTGGAAATTATATAAATAAGTCAGAATGAATAAATTGGGTGAAATGCTTTTAGTATCTAAGCATGTTGAATGCTAGACACACGTGTTACAAGAAAGCTAAACAGTATTTAACATCTAAAGTTCTGCGTAAACTTTTAGTCATGGAGTAAAGTATAGTGTGAATACATTTTAAAAGCATCTTATTTAGTTTGGTTTTGCAGTATAGAGATATATTAATTTACCCTCAGGAACCGAAATCTCGCCCTCGAACAGAATTAAAGCGATGGCGTAAAAGCACAACTGTGTGCATCAGTGGGGGAGATCGCAAATTCTTTATCAGTGCAAGTGCGCGCATTAATAGTGCAAGCGCGCTACGTCAATGAATAAGTGACCAAATCATTATAATTGGTAATCGATCTATATATATATATATATATATATATATAAACGTCTAGCTTTGACCTTCTGTTTGTCTGTCTGTCTGGAACGCTTTTGATTTTATATATAAAAACGCCATAACTACCGCACCGACGTACATTGACGACGTTACACATGTATAAAAACACACACGGACTATTATTGTAGGCACTGTTTAGTTCTAGACTCGGTTTGTAGTGGCAGTTTATTATATTTTGTGAAGTTTCCTCAGTGTCCAAAGTTTTTGTGAAAATACAATCCGTGGATTTTTGTTCAGTTTCAAGTTATGTTCATTTTTGCCTTTGTCATTTTTGCCTTTGAATTTCCAGTGACTAATCTACGCACAGCTTCCATATCTGGATCAGATTTATAGGTGTGTCGCGTGGATTTTCGTAAGTTTTGTTAATTTTTCGCTCATATAATTAAGATAAAATTTGTGAGTCCATAATTAAGATAAAAATAATAAGAATTATAATTATTTTTTTAGTTTCCAGTCAGTAATTATGGACAAAGAAGATCATGTGGCTAGGAAACGTCGCAAAGCCAATGAAAGAAAGCAGAGATGGTTGGCAAAACAAAGTAAGGAATCGTTGAACCGAATTCGAGTAGCAGATGCCACAGCACATCCAGCAGCACATCAACGAGAATCTCCTGAACAAACGCAGGCACGCCGGGAAGCAAATGCCACAGCTCATC
>WYDF02290336.1:0-16310 GCA_009867245.2 Adranes taylori
ATTGCCAGCATGGATATTTGATCGCTAAAATATTTTTGTTTTATTGAAATGCTTAATAGATTTTTAATAATACACTATAATTTAAAATTTTCGCTCCTATCACTCGGCCATCCAGCTGGATGATCGTCCTCGATCGTGTCTAACTCGTATTTTGTGAATCTTGCTGGCGCCCAACGCATGCGGCGGCTTTCTGTAGCAACAATAGCTTTGTCCTGGTCTTTCTTTTGATATGCGCCGTTGCCACTTTGAGTTATATTTCCCTCTTTCTCGTTATTATCATTTACTTCTGAATCACTAGAATCATCTTCGTCTCGAATCGCTAGTTTCATCGTTACATTTAAATTTGACTCACATGTACTGTAGTTCGTAGTTTTCTTGTCCCGGTTCTAGGTATTTCTGAAATTCTATAGGTGTCGCTAGGTAAAAGTTCTGTAATAACATAAGGTCATTTATATTTATTTTGTGTTATTGTTGGCATTCCGGTTGCTACAATCGCATCTTTGATGTATATTATACTGTCGACTTCATACGAGGGACCTGCATAATTATTGCGATCATATCTCGACGTGTTTTGTTTATCATTATTTAATTTTTATTTGTTCTCTTAATTTGTTCTCTTCTATTTTTATTTGTTCTCTTCTAGGTCTGGTCTCTTGTTTTCACCTGAAAGTTCTTCATAAATACAACGGTCAAAGTTTAATTTATATACATACAAAGCTTCAAAACGGGTAAGTCCGGTTGTTTTATTAATCGTGGTATTTATATTCTTCTCTACATATTCTAGCTGGCTGTCCCAATTTTCTTTAGTTTCCATGGTACATATAAGAGACGGGATCATCGTCCGCATTACCACTTCCACTTGCCGGTTTGCTTGTGGATGTCTACTTGAAATTAACCTATGTTTAATGCCTCTTTCAAACCAGCAGTACTTAAAATTTGATGAGATCTAACACATACCTCTACCTGATATGATTCTACGGGGAATCCAGTAAGTAGCTATTACACGTTTTAGGCTATGTGTGACAGGTTTCTAGCTTTGTACTTTTCACCGCGAATAATCGTACGAATTTTGTCATTGTATTGATGACTATAAAAATATTACCGCTTCTGGATTTTATTAATGGACCAGAGTGATCGATATGTATACGTTCAAAAGGGCGGCCGGGTGCCGGAATAGGATGCAGAAACCCAGGTTGCTTTCCGGGCCTTATTTATGGTAAGTTATGTTTGATTTTTCTGATCAGTGAAACTTTCTTGGCCGTTTTACTATGAATATACTAATAGTGTTTATTGACTTTTAGTTTATTATCAATTATAACTCCCAGATATTAAATTTCTTGAACAAATTCCAAATCTCATACCATCACACTTAATTTTGGTGCTGCACTGTACTGCTTGGTTTGATATAAATATGTTTTTAATTTTATTAGTATTCCACGATAATTTATTAAGTCTATCCCAGTTAGACAGGAGTGTTAATTCTTCATTGATTATTTTCACCATTTCATAACTGAGTCATTATTTGTAACTAAAAATAAATTTTTAATTTAATATTTCAATACATGAAAGAACTTATGAGACGCTAATCTCTGCTTTTAAAATTACCTATATTACGTAGAATAACGCTAGTGCCATCTATCGGTTGTAAAGTGTCTGTACTGTCCACTGAATAACCATAACGTCTCTCATTGTTGAAGCTGTTACAGCAATCAAGAAAGAAATAAGATCTTATTTTGGGCAAACTACCGCTGCGATTTGGACCCAAATTAGTGAGAACCTTGACAAGAAATGTCAACAGGCGCAATTTACACTTTTATGAAATTGAACAGAATGAATTGTCATTCTTTACTTGGTTTAAACAACGTTAAAATGGCAGGATCATCAGAGTACAAAGGCTGTGCTGGTGACGATTCTGACAAAGTAATTACCAAGTAGAAGATTTTATTTCTTTGGATTGTTGTATCTGGTTTTCCATTCTAACTTCTGCTTCATCTTTGGATTCAAAATGGACGGAGGTCCTTTTTGAAAGTTTGGTTTCTGAGATACAAACAACATGTACTTGGATGTTTAAAAGATACAAACTATCTTCTAATAGTGCGCATAATTATTTCTCTTGCAACGGTTACTGCGCAGAACTAGAGTGCAAAGGAACTTTAAAATGTTAGATTACTAATGAGCCTGAAAAAAACATAGAAAAAATTAAAATTAATTATTCTATGCATAATGTCCAGGTCTGTAAACATAAAAACGCCAAAAAAGGCCATTGAAAGGTAAAATGCGAGACGAATTAGGAAGGAGATTTTGTGATGGAAAACTGGCAGTAAAAAGAAACTGGGGTCAACGATAATCCTACACAAATTTATGAGAACTGGAGAGGTTTGGGCCATAGAAGCAATAGAATATACGCTCTTCTTTTTATGCTTCTCCGAATCCGGAAATACTATATTTAAAAGAACGCCGAAAACAGAGATTCCTTTATGTTTTTCGGATTTAGTCAGCGATTTGTGAAGCTTAGAGTAATGGTTTTGAAAGATCTTTGTGTACATGATAGTCTTAAATGAACATTAGTGCGACTTTCGAGAAAGTTTGCTCTGGTATAGAAAGTGCATGTGAGGACTATATTTGCAACATATGCAATTTTAAATTTCATGATAAAAAGAAAACAATAGCGAGCAACATGATGTATGTGAGCGGTTAGAAATTTATGCGAGCAACATGATTAATGAAAATAGAAGATGTCTCATGAGTTCAGAAAGAGTTGTAATTAATCGCCAGTATAGTGGCCAAGTCTTTATTGATTGCGAAAGTTTAAATTTAAATGTAAAGTGCTGGGAAATACCTCTAGTTCTGAATCTTGCCAAAAAATGTTTATATTGAGATTTGCAATTGGTTATAAAGTTTGCACAGAAGTTAAAATTAGTTCTTTTGGGCATTATTACTGTCTTTGTAGGCGAATAAATGGTGCATGGGAAAAATACAATGATATGATAAAAAAGTAGTTATTGATAAGGGTTCAAATTATAATATTCATTGTATAATATACACGATATAAAATATATATCGCTCTACAACAAGAACTTAAAAAATGTATCTCATGGTTAATATGTTTCATCAAGTTCTGTTTTTATGTCTTCATTTTTTAATTATTTTTAGAATAAATTGGTTTAACAAATACATTGCACTGATTTAATTACCCACTCATATTTTTTTAGTAATTAAGTACGGTTGAAAATTGAAGCAAGTACTAATTTGTGATAAATATATGATATAAGAAACAGTCGAAAGAATATCAAAACGTTAAAACATAGAATTTGTTAAAAACCTATCGAACCATTTCGAAAAAATTTTTTTTAATAGACTATGAAATATTACTTTTTAACAGTATCTCTTCTTCAACTGGAGTTCTCCTTTAGATCGCTTAAAACTCACATGTTTCTTTTTCCTTACTTAATTAACTTATAGCTTATACATTAGCATAGGTATAGCTTCCAAAATTATGACTATGATTAATGTAAATAAAAACTTACAAATTATAATTATCTTTCAAATACTTAAAAATAGGTTACTAATTATTAAAACGTTTGAAAATATATTACCCAAATAAAGGGACTACCAAGAAGGTAGGCGACAAATTTATACTTTAAAACCAGGGTACATAAACACTTACAAATTAGAATTTTTGTAGTACAAATATTTACAAACAAATTAGTAACTATATATCGAGTTTGAAAACATTTAACCCCAATCGAATTAACCCCTTACTAATTATATAGCGACTTTGAAGAAATTTCATCCAAATAAAATGGCTCCCATGAAGATAGCCAGCAAATTTGAAAAATAAAAAACAGAGATACTTACAAATTCCAATTTTTGTCTGAAAATACTTACAAATGACTAATTACACAGAATATTTGAAAGAATTTTATGGGGCTATTTTCACGAAGCTATCAAATAACATTGAAATGCAATATTATTAAAGAACATATGTCTAACTTATCAAAACAAGCGGCTTTTCCAGTTGTTTCAAATTTTCTAACCATTCCTTGTATTACTTACTGTTTATAAGTAACATATATCTGTTGCAACGTAATATTGATAACCTTATAAGATAAAATGTATTTTTACGTTCTACATAAAGATTTAGAATTATTTAGGTAATTGTTTGAATTTTTGCGAGAATTGTATCTGTATCATATATCACTCCGAGCTATCCAAACTTGTGGCCTTCTTCAATTTGCAGCAGTATACCTTCGGGATGAGCTTCTATTTCCTGATTTATCACTTGTCTTTCCCATTTTCGTTTTAACTTATCCGTTGCACCTTTCCGTAAAGGGAACAACGTTTGATTTCTTCTACTTTCCTGATATTTCTCTAAGAATTCGCACTCTGCTGACCAGTGGGGATAGAATAATTCGGATCGTGTATAAATTATTGGCACAGTATCCCACGTTGACCATGCAAGCGAAAGGAATGAATCCAAATAATTACAGAACACAATCTTTTGATTTTAGTTGTTTTTCTATGTCGACCGACAGTTAGATTGGCGGATAGCAGTTCATGCGGTTTCAGTTGTTATATAAACCTCTAAGGTCTTCTAGAAATCAAGATAATGTTTCATCATTCGTATACAACTTTTACTATTCTTAATCAAAATTATACCTAACCTGAGTGTTTATATCATATGAAAAGTAGACTTCTGGTAGTTCCCCAAAATTAGTGAGTGTTTAAATAATAATTTAATATAGTAATATTTGTATATTTTTTGTATGCCAAATCTTTAATTCGTTTGTTAACAGACAGCTGTTTCAATATGTCACTTTCTATTGAAATTTTGATTAAAAGCTCAATTTAAATTGAGATAAGTTGTACCTGAAATGACTTTTCGTGCAGCTTAATTCCAAACCAAAGACCAACTTGTTCTCAAGCTCGGCATACTGTATACTCACTATTTCTTACATTATTTTTTTCTTCAGTTCTTACACCTTGATAATATAAAGCAACTTTTATTTGCATTCAAAATTGTATATTATATAAACTAAATAAAAAAAAATCTGTGAAATAGCTATTCAATTCATATATATTACATAACGTAAGTACTAAAAATAGAAGGCTTAATCCCCCCTCCTCTGGAGAATCGAGATAGGTGCCTTCTGTTATCCCCACCCTTTTCATATTTCCTTTCCATTTGCTATTTCCTCTGTATCTTATTTTATCTACCCTTACCTCTCCTTTATTATTCTTGAACACCCCTACTCTCATTTCCCAAACACTCTCTCCAATTCTCTCTCATCCCCATTCCACTCTATTCCATTACATTCTTTCACCCAGTGTTCCCAATTTGCTTCCTTTTCCTCACATATCCTACACAATCTCTTATTGTAATCCATCCAGTATCTATTGCCCCTCTCTTCGTTTCCACATCTGAATCTCGCTATCATTCTCTTATCTCTCATACTACATTGCGACCTTAAATATTCAGGCATATCTCTCCTCTTTTATCTATTTATATATTTTATTATACCTACTATTTCTTATTCTTTCATCTCTCTCCTACATTTCTACGTCTTTCAATTTTTCTTCCACTTCCTAACGCATGCCTCTCTCATTCATTATTCTATCATACCATTCATTCAACGACCGCTCTATCCTTTCGAATGTTTTTTGCTTCTTCTGAACCTACTCATTTCTACATCTATTATTTTTGATCTCTTTCATTCCTGCCATATACATCATTTTCACTAATCGGTCACTCTCATCAATAGCCACATTTCTCTCAAATTTAGCCATTTTTTAAAACTAGCCACCCAGCATTTATATCTGTCACATTCCTGCAATACATTCTCATTCGGTGTTGCCCTCTCTACTCTTATTATTCTCTTCAGACATCCTATTTGCACTCTTTCTACTTCTTCTCTTTTAAGTACCTCCCACAGTTCAGCCCCATACATCAATATATTTCTAATACAGTCATAATATTAATCTTCATTCCCACACGCATCTCATTCTTTCTGTTGTACCCCTCACTTTCTTTGCCACCATCTCAACATATTCCTTGCAAAACCCAATCTGTGCCAACATGTATCCCAAATATTTGTATCTTTTCTCCGTTTCTATGTATTCTCCTTCAATTTCAAACTTATCTTTTTTCCTTTACCGCCATCCTCTCTTGCAACCCATCACTTTTGTCTCTTCTACATTCAAGTCTAACCCCTTCCTTTCCATGTGTCTTTTCACAGACTTTATCACATCCACGATTTTTTCCCTACTGCCAGCTAAACATACTATATCATCCGCATAACTCATTGCCCATATCCTTTCATTCCCTATATTTACTTTCCCCGATAGTTAGTTTCTTAGCACCCTTTCCAAATCACTTATCCATACTTCACCCACATTATCAAATTTCCTCCCTGTCTTACTTCCTTGTTTTTATCATCCCTACTCATATTTTTTTTACTTCATCCATCACCTCTCCCATTCTTTTCAACTCATCCCATTTTGTCTTTTTCATTCTCTCCACCATTTTCATTTTTTCCGTTTCATTCCATTTATAACCTTCCTCTCTTTCGTTGCCTTGCTCTATTTCCTCTTCATCCCCTTAATCCCCTATATATATATTTCACCTGATTCCATTGGGAAGATATCTGATTCAGTTCTATCTACATATTTTGTACACATTCTTGTCCTTTTATTCATCATTACATAATCTATAACAGCCTTTTCCATGTCCCTTAAACGTTATCTCTCCATCCCAACTCGCAAAACAAATACAATTTAAAGTAATTTAAATCTTTGTTTGAGAAACAAAGAATTGCAATACTTTAAATTTCAACATCAATTTTACTATTTTCTCCTATTATAATATTTTGAGTGGTCGTTTTGTGTCGTTTTGTGTCGTTTTTGTTAAACACCATCCTGTTCTGGAATATTATGATTTTTTTATATTTGTTCAATGTGTAGATCTTTTAATAAGCTAGCTTTTGTCGTTTATTGATTAAATAATTTATTACATGTGTTTCTTTCTATTTTTTTCAGGGGGAAAACGTTCGTTAGAAAAAATTAATTATAAATAGCTAAGAAGTCGTTATTAAATACGATTTTAACATCATCCCACATCTATTAAATGCATCAAACTGCCCAAAAAATACTTGAAGTAATAAATGCGCTGTAATTCATTATTATTCGATATACGTGAGACGGACACTACTTTTTCTTCTTTTCTCGCTTCATTTAATTTTACTTTCTGTTCTAAAGCAAGAAAACCGACAAAAAAGAAAACCGAGCAAGAATGGCGACAAAAATAACTTTGACAAATTGAACATTGAAAATGGTACTTTTATGATAAGTACCTAACTACTATTTATTAATTAAATGGGTAACCCATTTTGAACAGTAATGTTGCTATAAATGAAACATCCAATTAGCTTTGATGGTGGTGGATAGATTTATTTCTGGCATTGATAGAAGCCTTTATCAACACCCACTTTTTCGGTAGCATCATTGTCATTAGTTAATGAAAAGCAACGAGCAAACCACACAATCCAGCTAGTTGAAATTAATTGAAAATTCTCTGTATAGTGTACTATGTAGTGCATTATTGCAGAAGTCTATGAACGCAAATTACAACATTGGGCATCACCATTGGTTCTCCATTGGTCCATCTCCATTGGTTCTACCTCCTGTACGGTCAAGCATTTGCAAGAATCATATTTAGTGTGTGATATAATATACGAAAATACTATTTTTAATGGTACCCAGACACAGTATTCCTTGTTGAGATAAATAAGACGCAAGTGCACGATCATTCTTATCGCCTTTAATATTTCTACAAAGTGTAGTGACTACATTCGCAGCAGCACCTAGGTCAGGAAATACATTTTTTTTTTCAGAATATAACTCAACATTATAAACTAAACCTTGAAACCTAATTGATAGCTCACGAATAATAAAAAATTTGAAGCTCCATTTGTGTGGCTTAAGTGGCAAGTATTGCTTGAGAAAATGACGGAACTTGCAGAAACACAGTTGTTCGCCCACTGAGAGACATCTTGCAGGAGGAATAGAAGGGAACCCTTTGTTCACTTTCGTGTGCAAGGTCCTGATCGATCATGGTTAGGATATTCGTTCCCAGCATTTTCTCCATTTTTTGTGGATAAATCGTATTTTCTCGAATATTTAAGCTCATACAATTTTTATTGATCCCAATAACTTGAGTCTAATAGGATATTATATTAGGTGCATATACTATTGACATTATAATACAAATTCCAATATAGTTTCTTATTTCATGAATTTTCAACAGCGATGGTTTGTTAGGATCTTTGTGAATGCTGAATAAGTTGAACTGTTCAACAATATTAGATATTATAGCGGAGGTAAAATAGTTCTTGAAAAAACTATAAGGCGTACTCAACTCTAGATTGGCTGTAGGTAATGCTTATTATTTTACCAACTAAATTCTGCAAATCTCAAATCAAATCTGAAATCTGCAAATCCCGTAGAATATGACTCTTCCGGAAACACAACAGACTCTTCCAGAACCGACGCACGAAACATAACATCAGGAAGGTTCACTATCACATCATGTTTGCAAATACGTCAAAAAAATTTCTCTAGCCCAAAATTGAGCCAAAACTAATCCAACATTAAGAAGTCCAGCAACTAGCAAATATCTTCTGAATTTTGTGACCAAATTAGCTGGGGGAGGTTTTCCTTATTCCTTGCGGCATATCTGATCTGGCTATCTCCCATTTGGGCGCCAGAAGATTTTGTGTCCTGCATTATTATGATCGCAATGACAATCAATACACAAGGGACTCGTTCCAATTATTTAGAGATTTTCTCTAAGAGCAATGACCACTGAAGACCTGAATTAGCCAGTAGTATGTTTTGCCTCCGCCAACAAGTCGCCACATATTCTTCCTGGTTCAACTTAGCTTGCCATTTCTGAATAGATAGTTCTCTCCCTACATGTATCATAGTTCAGAATCTCAGTACCATGTTTTGCCTCATACCATTTTTGCCGCTCTTAGACTAATAACTCAGCAAGTATTATGCGTGCGAGTACCTTCATCGCTTTGGTAGAAGTGGTTCCCTATGGTCGAGTAATACTTACGGCCACACCCCAGGTTACCATTTTAAGATGCATCCTATTTAGGCTATGAGGCATCTACTCAAGCAGGAACGCCGTATAGGAGTTTAGTTAGGATGATATTATCAGATTTCACTGCAAGATTCCATTTTGGTAATCCCGGCTAGTGCATACATAAGATGCACTGAGCATCTAGTTAAATGTAAGTCACGGATTAGAGTTGTGAAATGCAGGACGCGAAATAGTTTTACTTCAGCATCAATCTAGTATGGTGGTTTAATCTGACGCCTAGGTATTTCAGTCTCATAGAGATTCTTATTTGTTACATATTTAAAAATGATGCATCCTCTTTATGACTATGTTTACTAAAGAGACAATATCTTTTAGTCTTTTCTTTTACAAGGGCTAGGACATTGGCACAAAACCACTCGTCAACCACTCCCAACAGCCCTGCTAGTTGGGAGTAGTAGAAATTTCGATCCACTATCGTAATTGCAAGATCATCAGCAAATGCAACAGCATCACTCCAAGAGGTAAGCGTTTGCTTAGTAGTTCGTCATAGGCAATATTCCATCGTAAGGGGTCCAGTACTGAGCTCTGATATACCGGCCGACAACAGCATGTTTATAAGTTTCATCTCATCGTCTTCATATAAAAGGTGCCTGTGTTGCAGGTAGCTATTATTAACAATTTCCCGAAGGTAATTATGAATGTCATATCTTGTCAGTCATTTAGTAATTATTGCCTAGGGTACGGTGTTAATACACCTTACGTCTATCGGACGAAATTAGGTTTCATTTTGTGGTTTGCCTTTTTTGGAACTAGAACCCATTTGATTTGCTTTCACCTGCTGGAAATAGAGATTGCTCGAGACACCGTCACACTTCAACTACTTGTGCGTTAGGATCTGCGCGAATTATTTTATTAGAGATTTGTTGTCTGGGTTGTTGTTGGCGGAGTTTGTTCCAATTTGTTGTTGGAGATTCCTGTTACTCAACGTCAAGCATGCACTAAGTAGTTCGTCAAGCTTTATGGCATGTACTATGTCCATCTCACCTACTAAGTCTATGTAATCATTCTGAAATCAATTTTCCGGGAACAATTCTCGCACGATTTCATCCATTCCTTTTTGGAACATGTAGGGCTTTAATTTGAGCTCCTTTTTAACCCTTCTTCATACCAATTTTGCTGTTGATACTGACCTGAACGATTTTTCATATCCGATCATAGCGATCCTCGCCTTTTGATGATATGCCGATTCCTGGAAGCATCTATGGTGCGTTTCTTCTTTTGCCCCGGACGCTTTCCTTCACGGCCTAGCTCTCTGAACCGATTAATTGGTTTTGGCACTATCTGTCGACACACATTGATAATTTCATGTTTCAAGTAATGAAATTCCAAAATAATAGCACGTTCATTCACCATTCCGAAAATACTCAACAGCAATATTAGAGTGGAAGAATGGTTTCTAATACAAAAAGAAAGTGCGCAGAATTCATGTAACTAAAAATAACAGAATTCAGGTAACTCAAAATAATTCGTTTACGCTACAGTACGTTTGTGGTAGGTCGCAAAAGATTTATCAACATTATTTTTGTCAGCCCGATGTTATATGGTGATGTTCTTTCGAATAGATGCATGTGATTAAAACAAGTCTCGATTTCGATTACTCAATATTTTGGTTTCATAGATATTAGCGGATATTTTTTCACAAAGTGCTTTATCATTAATACAATTATTGCAACAGTGTATTATGCTATAGAAATTTAATTTCAAATTACTCAACTAGAATGATGAGGTCATCGCTTTGGGAAAAAAATTTAAATTGATTCCCCAAATATTTATTCAAATTTGAATAATTTTCCATAAAATTCCATGAATTCTGCAAAACAATTCTTCAAACGAAATTTCAAAAATGCATAAAACATTTACGGGAATTCGACGAATTTTAAGGAGTTTATAAAAGTTTGCAATGATCACGAAAAGGTATGAAATTCCAAGAATTTTGTATAAACGGGCAATTATTCCCCACGAAATTGTAAACATTTTATGAAACATTTACGAATATTTCTCGAATTCCTAGAATTTTATAATAAATCATTTAATTTCTAACATTTCAAAAATTTTATAAATTTTGCTGAATGTTACATTGAGTTTTATAAAAAATGTACGGGAATTGCACGAATCCCAAACATGTAATGAGATTCTAAGAATGATTTATCAAGTCCCAAGAATTTTGTATAAAATTGTAAATATTCCTCACGAACTTCGAAATATTTTATAAAACATTTGCGGAAATTTCACGAATTGTCATTTTTTTTCATTCTAAAAATGTTGTACAAAATTTCATAAACTTTGCATAGCGTTTTAAGAATTCTGTAGGAAATTTCACGACCTTATAAAAATTTTGCGGGAATTTTGTGAATTTGAAGAATGATATAAAAAATTTGCGATGATTTTCCAAATAAGTAATAAAATTCTAAGATTTCTGTATATGATTACAAGAATTCTGTATTCGATTGTAAGAACAGTGCACGCAATTCCAACTGTGTTATAAAAAATTTATAAAATTCCAAGAATTCTCCACGAAATTCCAAATATTTTATAATACATTCGGAAAATTTGCCGAATTCCAAGAATTTCATTTCCAAAAATTTTAATTTGAAATTTCATAAATTATACATAATGTTTCAAGAATTCTACACGAAATTTCAATTATAAAACTATTGCGAGAATTTCCTATATTCCAAGAATGTTATAAACACTTTACGAGGATTTTCCAAATAAGTAATGAAATTCCATGATTTGTTTAAAAGATTACATGAATTCTGCATAAAATTGTAAGAACTTTGCACGAAATTCCAAAACTCTGCGGGGATTCTCCAAATATGTAATAAATTTAAACCATTTTCTATAAAAGCAGAATTAATTCAGTAAGAAATTTGAAGAATTTTATAAAAAATTTACGGAAATTCCTCAATTTGCTAGAAATTGATAAAAATATGTGCTGATCTAGAATATCTAATGCAATTCCAAAATGAATAGATAAAATTCTACGAATTTTTTATAAAATTGTAAGAATTCTCCACGAAATTCTAAACATTTTATAAAACATTCGCAGAAATTTCCAGAATTCCAAGAATTTCATTTTATTTCCTATTTCAAAAATTGTATATCAAATTCCATAATTCTGCACAATGTTTTAAGAATTCCACATGTTCAAGACAAAATTTTCGAGAATTTCTTAATTCAAAAAACTTTATAAACAATTTGCTATGACTTCCCATATACGTAATGAAATTCCAACACTTCTGTATAAGATTACAAAAATTCTTTATTAAAATGTAAGAACTCAGCATGATTCAGATAATTTTATAGGTCACCCAAACTATTCCAAGTTCCAAAAATTTTATAAAAAATTTTCATTAACCCATACAATTTTAAGAATTCAGAACAATAAATTTTTATGAATTATAAAAACTTCAGGACCCACGTATTGCAAGAAACAAAATCTACGGGAATCCAGAATAGGTAATGAAATTCCAAGAAGTTTGTATACATTTCCAAGAATTTTGTATAAAATTGTAAGAATGCTCCACTAAATTCCAAACCTTGTATAAAAATTTCACGGAAATTTCTCGAATTTCTCCAAGAATTTTATTTCATTTCCTTCCAAAAATGTTGTATAAAATTTCTTCAATCCTGCATGATGTTTTAAGAATTCTTTACGAATTCTCAATGCCTCTAAAAATTCAGGAATTTCGTAACTGCCAAGACTTTTATAAAAAAAATTGCAATGATTCGCCAAATATGTAATGAATTCCCAAGATTTCAGTATAAGATTAGAAGAATACTTTGTCACAAAATCCCGTTTTATATAAAAAGGCACGCAATAATTATTTTATAAATAGGATTCTACACTTTTCCGAATGTCAATATTATAAGAAAACCTGCAATATTCTCAAAATATGTAATAAAATTTCAAAAATTTGATATAAATTCCACATAATGTTCAAGAATGCTATACACAATTTACGACAATTTTCCAAATAAGTAATGAAATTCAAAGATTATAGGAATTTTGTATAAAAATGTAACAACTCTGCACGAAATTCAAAGTAGAAAAGTTTTATAAAAACATTCTGCTGGGATTCCCCAAATATGTAATAAAATGCCAACTATTTTTTATATACTCAATTCTGTACGAAATGTGAAGAATTTTATAAAAAAAAAATACGGAAATTCCACAAATTGCAAGAAATTTGTAAGACCCTGTGCAGATCCCAATATCTAATGCAATTTCAAAATAAGTAGATAAAATTCTAAGAATTCTGTATAAAATTGTAAGAATGCTCCACAAAATTGTAACATTTTATAAAACATTTTATAGAAACATTCTCAGAAATTTCCCGAATTCCAAGAATATCATTTCATTATATAAAATTTCATAAATTCTGCACAATGTTTTCCGAATTCCAAATTTCGGGAAGTTTCGGGAATTTCCTAAATTCCAAGATTACAAAAAATCCGTACTAAAATGTACGAACCCTGCACGGAATTCCGAGAGTTTTGTAAAAGGGCACCCAAATTAATCCGAATTTCAAAAGTTTATAAAAAACCTGCGGAGATATCCTAAAATATACCATAGAGTGTTACAAATTTTCTATAAAATTCCATTAACCTCTGCATAAAATTTTAATATTTCTATAGAAAATTTTGATGAATTATAAAAAAATACAGGAGTTCCACGTTGCAAGAATAAAAATCTGCGGGAATCCCGAATAGATATTGAAATTCCAAACATTCTGTATAAAATTAAATTGAAAGAATTCTGTACGAAATTACAAACCTGTTATAAAACATGGAAATTTCTGGAATTTCAAGAATTTTATTTCATTTCCTTCCAAAAGTTTTGCATAAAATTTCATAAATCCTGCATAATATTTTAAGAATTCTTTACGAAATTTCAATACCCTTGTAAAATAATTTCAGGGATTTCCTAAATTCTAAGAATTTTATAAAAAAATTGCAATGATTCTCCAAATATGTAATGAAACTCCAAGATTTCAGTATAAGATTAGAAGAATTCCTTATCACTAAATCCCAAGAATTTCCGAATTTGAGATATTTTATAAGAAACCTTCATATATTCTCAAAATACGTGATAAAATTCCAAAAATTTTATATAAAATTTCATAAATTCTGCATAATGTTTTAAGAATTTTGTATAAACTCATAAAAATTATAAAAAAATCGTGAGAATTCGTCGAATGGCAGGAAATTTATAAACACCTTCGGGGATCCCAAATATGTAATGAAAATCTAAGAAGGATGTATAAAATTCTAAGAATCTTGTATAAAATTGTAAGAATTTTCTACAAAATTCCAATCATGTTCTAAAAATGCGCGGGAATTTCATTCCTTTGTTCAAAAACGTTATTTGAACAAATATTTGCAAGTCCGGTTCTGCTTAACCGAATTGTGCAAATTTGGTCTTGTAGAAAATAGTTCTTCTCAATCGCCGACTGGCGATTCGTCTCCATCAAAGTAATATTTATAAATTTCAACCATTCTCATATATATCGTACATGGTAGAGGGCGCTGTTTAAATTTATTTCAGATATTTACTTTTCTCGAAAATATTAAAAAGATGTGTGCAGTTGTCATTACGAATATAAACAGTACACTAAATTACTAGCAAATCAGAGAAAATAGGATATCCAATGTCTTTTTTCTATCCGGACATTTAATATATGTCCGTGTCTTTATATTATGCATTTTTTTTTATAAATCTCGATTACTCTGGTTCTCATGTAATCTATTT
This sequence comes from Adranes taylori, assembly GCA_009867245.2. Taxonomy (NCBI): domain Eukaryota; kingdom Metazoa; phylum Arthropoda; class Insecta; order Coleoptera; family Staphylinidae; genus Adranes; species Adranes taylori. Next base: position 14,916 of record WYDF02290336.1, read on the forward strand.
GGAAGTTTTCCCAAAGAAATATTTTATAATATTCAAAATATTTTTTAATCTATTTTAACGTTTAATTTTAATTAATCTTGTAATAGCAAATTATTTATAATTTTCTAAATATTAATCTGTTTCATACATGTAAATAACAATTATGTGCTTCCACAGTTGATTATAATATTTATCTCTTTTTTTATTAGTGGTATTTTTTTTTGCGCCAAGTTTCCTATTAACTGTTTTAATCGATTTTTTTTATGTTTATAGTTAAAATTCATTCAGCCATTAATATTGTGGAACTTTTTAAAATAAATTGTATATTTTAAAATAATGGTTTTCATTGTCTTGCTTAGCGTAAATTTTATTTGTGAATCCCATTTTGCCGGCCCTGTCTTTCATATACTAGGAGTCAAACGTTTTATTACATACTCGTTCATTCAAAAGTTGTCTATTTTGGCCCGTTTGCACCAATAGCAGTTAAAAAGCAGGAGTTATATTACTAACAGCTAAATTTAACTGTTAGATCAAATATATTCCCACTGCACCACCGAAATCTAATTGTAGTTAAAACTGTAAATGTTGCAACTTGGTATTCGAAATTGAATTCGATATAAAAAATTATATCTCAGATTACCAAAATGAGTAAAAGATTAAAGGGAGATAGTTGAAGTGCATAAACATGGGAAGTCGTTTTATTATATTTTGCGTAAACCAAAGTTGATCTATTTAGTTTTGACTGTCACCTTATAACCTATAGAATTCAATCAACACAATAGTTGTTTAGGGTAACTAATCTGCCCTATAAATCGACACCAATTCGCCAAAATTTCTAACAAGGCTTCCCACGTTAGACTGCATTGAACTTTTGAATGCATATGTGCACTAATTAAAACTTTAAATGTGGCAACGTCGCGTATACCAGTTGGAGACATGGCACGAATTTCATTCGATGCATAATACAAAACACTATATGCGAGCAAAATTTCAGGTCCTAGTTTTCCAATTGATTTTCTTAATAAAATAATCCGTATGAACATCTCCCAAAATTATAACGTGGATCCGCCACTGATAACAACATTTATTCAATTGCAAAAGCATCGTCTTATAGATCTCATAAAACGTAAAATATTTTTTCCTGATACTTCGCTTCTATGTGCTATAATGTGGAACCGCCACTGATAACAGCATTTATTCAATTGCAAAAGCACCGTCTTATGGATCTCATAAAACGTGAATTTCTTTTCCTGAAACTTCGCTTCTATGTGCTATTATTTATGTGCACATGTTGAATATGGGTTGCCATGGCGACAAGTTTAGAAGTTTTTTTTAGTTATTAAGGGTCATATCTTTAGAACCATCAGAGTTGGGCCCCTCATGGGTGATATAATGTTAAAGAAAATCACACGGGCT
>WYDF02290347.1:0-16309 GCA_009867245.2 Adranes taylori
TATATATGTAAAATGAAACAAAAAATTGGCTGATGGGTAACTTTTGTGGTAATATTTGGCTTAGCATAGCAAAGTATATAAGACACAGCTGCAGTTATTCATTTAACAAAATTACTGCCGGCCAGTGTTCCCGTCTGTACAATCGTGTAGAGCTCTCGAATTTTAATTACTTTTAATGAAAGCAAAAATGCGATTTGCGATGTAATCAAATTTTGTTTCTAAATCTGTATCTATATGCAACGTGGTATTTTTGAGCCCTTTCTTCTTAAACCAGTTATAATAGAATATCTGTAATTTTATTTCAAATAAAATAAGGGTTTTTATATCTACTTGTAACATTATTTTTTCAAACCTAAGAGTTTTTAACATTTGGTAACCTTACGCAAAGTAAAAGTTTATTAAAAAAGGCAGGCCTCTTGATCATTATTCCATAGTCCACGATAAAAACGATCTTGAAACATAATTAACCTATTTTATCTGATGACTTGGCTAGCTCGTAATTGTATCTTGACTTTTTATTGTGCAATGTTAATTAAATGCTTTAGTTCTATTGTAGAAAACAAGATTTCACTAGCACTATAACAGCTGGAAAATGCGTACTTCGCTTTAAATGGTAAAATGCTTTTATAATGTATAGTGCAACTTCATTAAATGATAATTAGGTGTTATGAATATTATAACGATCACACTTGATAATAAAGATAAAGTGAATGTGAAATCAAGATAAAATTTCTATATGCAGTAAACTATAATTTCTATATGCAGAAAGGGGCAAGGAGATGAAGGAGTTGTGTTATATTATTACCAAAACGTCACTTATCTTGTGAATGAAGGAGTTATGGACATATGTAATATATGCCCTACAGCAGCGTTGTACAACGTGCGGCGGCCCACAGGCTGCATGCGGCCCAAACCAGGCACAAATGCGGAAAGTTTATGCGGAAAATTTTTAAAAATGGATCATGTTAATGAAATTATTGTCAAGACTGTACATTCAATAAGGACATGAAGAACAATCTTAGAATTTTTCAAAAATTTAGAAGCTGGATAAGGCGACATCATATACTTTTTAGAATTAAGGCAAAATTAAGTGTATTAATTATTATGAAACTGCATTCGATGTTTAGGGATATCAAAATTGCTTAAAGGTAGATTGGTAGATGCAGGTAGATGGCTAGATGCGGGCACAGGGTAGATGCATTTCTGGCATTGGTGGAGCCGTTCTCGATACCCCCTAAAAGCATACTGTATCACTACATTAGCCTGCTAAACCAACGTTATACACCATGCAGCCACCGCGACTTATTTAAACAATCTGAAATCCGTTTGTTTGAATATTACTTGTATAGCTGTATGCCTATAGTACTTTACTAGATCTTATTTAAATTATAAATACAGTATGTAACAATCAACCGTGAGATAATTCAATTAGGTGGATAATCATCCAAACAATTAGGAATTAGTAATTATGGGCTTAGACAATTAAAGCTACCCTAATCACCCCTGAATCATACATAGTATAAGCCGTTCCCGCCGTAACTCTGTCATTGTTAATAGATAATTGTATAGTATTATTTGTAGAATATTACTTGTTGATAAAATGAAGTGTGTTAATTATTATGAAACTGCATTGGATGTTTAGGGATTTCAATAGTATTACACAGGTTTGCAAATTTTCAGTGAACAAATATTTTTTGCAAAATAGCAATTGACTTTTATGTTTGGTATGCTAATTTCAAATATGTCATTCGTTTTTGTCCATCACGTAACAGTTTTTTGAAAATTCCGTTTGAAAATTTAGAAAAATAATGCCTTCTATACTATGTAAATACATTTTTAAGAAGTAAAAGAAAGTAAGAAGTTTTGTGTGAAAAATTACTTTAATACTCACATATATATTTAAAATCCACATTACTGAGTCGTTTACTATCATTATTACAAAAGCATATGATTATGGATATTCAGATCTTCTGTGTGTAACTTGCGGCTGTTGTCGATAATGTTTTTGTTCCATCTGCATTACATCTGTAGATGACTTTTTAATCCCTACATATGGTCCACATGTGATCCTTGTATTTAAGTTTGTTCAAAATGATGGCGAAATTTTCGTAGCATTCTTTGTAATGCACGGAATGTCCAACTGGTTTTGAAGCATATTTGTTTCCGATGTGGAGTAGCACAGCTTTGAGGCTTCTTTTGCATGAGTCAATGAATAGTATCCATTCCTTTGCGTCATATTTAATTTGAAACTGTGCCATCAATGCAGGAATATTGCTTAAAAAAAAACTAAATCAACATCTTCAAAAAAATATGGAAGGAAATCATTTTCTCGTTTTCTAAACCATGAAAAAGAGAGACCCGGTACCAATAAGTTTTTTCATTTAGCCTAGAACATAGTACTTCTGCGGAATATTTAGGAAGGCTCAAATCTCTCACTAAATCATTTAATTCACTTTGTGAGAAGAGTTGAGGATCGTTACTTCCTGCTGCATTGAAATCATCATCAAAGCCATAGTCTTTTTCTTCTGAGTCAGAAGATATATCTTTAGGTATGTGTATTCGAGCACCATGAGGTACGGAACGTAAAGCCGATAGAATGTTTGGATAAACAATTTGTTTCCTATTTTTGGCGTTGAACCCATGCACATTTGAGGAATAAAACTAGCAGTCATCATTGTGGTTAGTTGGCCATAATGATGACTGCTAGGAGTCAGAAGATATATCTTTAAATTTTTCTGGGGGTTTAGGTATGGGTATTCGAGCACCATGAGGTACGGAACGTAAAGCCGATAGAATGTTTGGATAAACAATTTCTTTCCTATTTTTGGCGTTGAACCCATGCACATTTGAGGAATAAAGCTAGCAGTCATCATTGTGGGTTGGCCGAAGCGAAGTGATTTATGTTTTCCACTCGACCACTGTTCTAATTCTTCCACACAAACACAACAGACGATATATGGGGCTCAAGATTTATCCTGGTCTACCAGCTTGACACGAAAGTAAGCATAGTTCATTTTCTTCACAATATCTGTAATATTTGTTTCATGTTTCATGTTTCTTGATTGTTATCTCACCTAAGATGTAGCAAAATTTGTTAGGGTCATTAGAACAGCCCTCTTGTAGTCATTTTACAAAACTATTCACTATCACAAACCAAATTTCAATCATTGATTAAATGGTATGATGGTTTAATAGAAAAAAAAACAAAATTTAAATCGGAAAAGTAAATTCTTATAAAAACACGTATTCTAGACGTTAAATAAACATAAAAATCAGCAAAAATTTAAACCGTCTTCATTTGTAAAACTCTTAACTAAGAATCACAGTACAAAACGGAACAGTGGGGATGTACAGACTGCAGTCTCATTGGCGCCAGTAACGTCTGTGTTTAGAGTTGGTGCCATATGTCTGTCTTAACAAGAACGAGTGAATTTCACCTCATTGTCTACACTATTTTATTAATTTCTTTCCTTTTTTATTAATGTGTTATCGCAGATCTGTGTAATTTATAGAATATAACTTGTTGATAAGTGTGTTAATTATTATAAAACTCAAATCAAAATTAAGTTATATCATATAATCTAAGATAATAAAAAAATTTAAATGCACGCCACTGCTAGTATTGAATGTAAACTAAACGTAATTCATGTTTCTTTTAATGGAGCATTCTACAAAGGTACTAACTATCTCACTCGCACATAATTGCTTGATATAATAAGTATCAAAAGCGTTTCAGACACACACACATAGACAGACGGACGGACAAAGCTAGACGTTTATATATAAGTATTCATTGGGATGTAAACTAACAAATCTTAAACACCATTTTTGTTTGACTATCTGAACACAGGGACTAGTCTTGATTCATTTTATTAATTGTAAGGAGTTATTTTCTTTTATTTATTTGTATGAACGAATATTTTACGTTAATTGCATTTGTATTTGATGGCATATAAGCATGACTGACACATTACCAATACATTTATCATTTTGCTGCTTGAACTCTAAAGACCATCGACTATCGCTAAGGCTTGGCGTTACCAATAATTATTTAACTACAGAAGGCATGATTCAATCAGCACGGTACGTCTACCTTTACCTTAGCTGTGGTACAGTCTAGTGTTTTATTTTAAACTCTATTGGGGTGGCTAGGGGATTATAATTAGATCTTTCCGACAATTAAAATAATAACTTTATTAGTAGTAAATAGTGTGTAGTAAATAGAGTATCAAAACGAAGTGCATTCTTATAAAGTAATAAAAGATCTTAGTACCTCTAAGGCAGTAGTGACTGGTGAAAATTTTGAGTAGGTGTTCACTGTACTATAATGGTTTAAAAAAAAATTAAAATTAGTGTATATTAGACGTTTATCTCATATTGGATTGCAACTATTGTTCTGTTACGCGATAGACAAATTTATGTTTCGTAAATAATTACGCTTTTCTGTTTTTGCTTGACTTTTCAAATCTGGTTGATGTGCTCCAAGTTTTTTTATTTCCAGTTTGTCTTCATAAGATAAATTTTTATTTACAATATTTTGAGCTGAATTCATTATAAATTAATTTAAATATACTTCATTTAAAATATTTAAAATATTAATTATAAAAATAGTCCGATACTCCGATTTATTATAATTTTTTTATTATGAGCATATTAATTACTTATATAAAGAGAAGTCCACATACACAGCGCGCTCACGAATAAATTGTGCATTTTTCTTTATATAAAATTGCTTTTTATTTTAGACCCCATTGCAAAAATTCAGATTTTGCATGTAAACCAATGTGCACACGTTTTTCATGCTAGCTATGCTAATAGACATAATAGGCTATCCATGTAGCGTTTTATTATTCTCTCGCCAGTCTGCTACGTAGCTGGAGTTCTAATAGTAAAAGACAACATGAAAATTTAAAACATTTTAAATTAATAATATTTTTTTATTTATATTTATTTTATATGGTTGTACTTATGCACCAGCCGCCACTGCTCTAAGGTGAAGGCTACGGTAATCCAGTCAAATCTTCTCCTCCCACCACATCACGTCGGAGAGCAACTCTCTGCGCCAAAATAGAACGTGACTATAACATTAATTGATTGATTTAATTAAATTCACACTAATTCACAGGTTAATTATCTATTATGCTAATTGAATGTTGGGCTAATTAAACGTTAAAATAATAGACTAGTACTAAGATAACATGGTCAATGTTAAACGAATTATTCTTGATTTTTGTAGTATATAGTGAAACTACTAAGTTCGAGTACATAAAAAAGTTGTTTTTTATATATTACATGGCATTTTATTTAATAAGGTCACTATTTAAGCTAATTTTAGCATGAAATGAAAGGCTCCCTTATAGGATCATATTTATCTAAACAACATGGATGCTGTTACCTTTTACTAAATTTCGGGATGTGGCAACACTGTACTTAACCGATTATTAACCTATAAAGCGCCATGAAGTTTGATCTGTCAGGTGTCAAACAAAAGTGACAGATTGTAAATATATCAATCCGCAAATTTTCAAAATTATTTAGAATTCAATAAAAATGGATTTAAATAGAGAACATTTTCAGCAATGATTTTATTTTATTTTCGTTTTAAAAAAAGTGAAAAGGAGTGCATCGAAGATTTGAAAATTGTCTTTGGTGAAGAGGCAGCTTCAAGGACAACTGTCTTTCGATGGTACCAAGAGTTAAAATTTGGCCGCAGTTCTATTAGTGATGAATTTCGTGAAGGTCGACCTATGACATCGAAAACTGCTGGAATCATTGATGCTGTACGAAATATGATAATGTCGGATCGCATGTTACGTATGTATAGAGAAATTGAGTCTCACTTACGCTTGGGTATGAAACATTTGAATGAAATTTTACATCATCACTTAGGTATTAAAAAAAATATGTTCCCGTTGGATCCCCCATAATTTAACTGAAGCTCATAAAGAGGCTCGTGTGAACTGGTGTAAAGAAATACTTAAACGATTCGACTCAGGGAGATCAAATTTGATCTACGACATTACTAGTGGTGACGAAAGTTGGATCTATGCTTATAAACCAGGAACGAAACAGCGGTCAACTGTTTGGGTGTTTGAAGATGAAATCAAATCCACAAAAGTCACTCGCTGTCGCAGTGTTTCTAAGAAAATGGTAGCTTGTTTTGTCTCAAAAACTGGGCATGTCGCAACTATTCCACTTCGTACAACTGTTAATGTAGAATGGTATACATCCATTTCTTTACCACAAGTCATCACTGAATTGCGAAAAACAAATAGGACACGACGCATCATTCTGCATACTGCGCAAAAAACAGTAAACTGTTGGAATAGTCAAAAAGTAGAATTGTTGTCTTATTCTCCATAGTCCTGATTTAAGTCCTAACGACTTCGTTACTTTACCAAAAATAAAAAATCGTCTATGTGACAAACGATTTTCATCTCTAAAGATGCAGTAGAAAATGAGATTTCAAGTGTACCATCTTCTGAGAGGAAAAAATGCTTTGATGATTGGTTTATTCGTATGAAAAATTGTATAGAGTGTGAAAAGGACTATTTTGAAAAGCAATAAACTATTATTTTATTTCTAGATGTTTTTGTCTTCTTCTATCCCGAAATTTTAACAGCAGTAAGTTTCTATAAATAACGCAACTTCTTTCTATTCGATTTAATATTATTTTTAAATGTTATTCAGTAAGACAAAATAAGTACATGCTCATAAATTTTCTTTTTAATAATAAACTTTAGATGCAAGGATATAAACTATAAGAAATATACTTAAATAGTAAAACATAATGCTAATGTTACTTCAAAAAATAATTGCATGGGCTACTTGTAGATAAAACTAATTTTATATTGAATATAAAATTTATTAATGTCAGCTCCTGCATTTAAAGATAAGCAAAATTAATTTTACAGCTTGATATAAGATTTAATAGTCGAATGAAATTTTATGTTGTATATTATGTTTACCAATTTTTTATTACTACATAATTATGCACATAAAAGGAAAATAGTACAATCATGATATTTTTTTGAATGGAAATATCTAAGAATATGAATTTCCCTTTATATACTGGATATTAGAACTTTTGCTATGTACAGGTAATCCCCGTTGATTGTAAAGGATACGTTCCAGAGAACGTCGCAATGAGCGAAATTTTGCAATCAACGGAGGATTTAAAAATTATGAAAAATCACGTTATTGATAAAATAAACATTCTTAGTATGAATACCAAAGATTTGTGTAGCATAAAAGTAATATAACATCGAAAAGAAACTGAAAACATATTATTGTGAAGAGAAAGGCTCTTTTTGATGCTTTTGACAGTAAAATTTCCCACGGGAATTCATTTTCTTGGTATAGGGGTATGGCAATTCATTTCCCGCAAAAGAAGTAAATAAGCTAAACAGCCATAAATTTGAACTAGATGAGTAAAAGAATGGCTTCTAAAACACTCCAGATATACACATATTAATCTTGTTGAAGAATTACGCTTAGATCCTGATGATTGGTGACATTGCTTGAGGATGTTTGAAGAAAGTTACGTAAAGCTGTTAAAGTTAGTGTCTCCAATAATTAAAAAAGAAGATACACTGGTAGAAATGATGAACATTTAAAGTTTTGAACGCTAATTTCCCCTCAGACGCTGGGAAAAATAATATCGGTCACCTGCAGAGCTATATCTGAAATGTTGAAGGTAAAACATATGTATCTCATTACTTTACTGTCTTGAATTTTATGCTGTCTGTGTTAAAATCATCCGTATGAAGCTCATGTTTACATAACAAAAATTAGAAAGGGTATGTTTACAGAATCGTTGGTAACAAAAAGTAGTAGAATTTAAACTCGATGAAATCCATTTGTTCAAATACAAAATTAACTAAAGAAAATTGAGAGACATACATTGTCATTCAAGAAACATTTTAGAGGGATGTGGTTTCAATTTTGCATATATCTTTAACAAAAAGCAATAGTTTAGATTTCAATCCTTTATTGTTTTTCAAAGTACTTGCCATCATTGTCGACGCACTTTAGCATTTGCTCAAACCAGTTGTTAAAGCACTTATTCCACTCTTCTTTGGGTATGCTCGAAATGGCCATTTGGAAACCATAGACTGTATCTTCAGGTGATTGAAATCATTAACCAAGCAGTGCATTCTTGATTGCGGGAAATGTAAGAAAATCGTTGGGACAAAGACAGGACTGTACGAAGAATGATCAAGCAATTCGACGTTTTGTTGGTCCAAAAACTCAAATGTTTGTCGAGCAGTGTGAGCATTCGCATTATCATGATGATGGATGATCCGACGCTGTGGGTTGTTTTTTTCGCAGCTCAGAAATGATTTCTGGCAAACAAACAATTGTGTTCCAATCAGCAGTTATCGTCCTTTTTATAAAGGAATTGTAAGCATATGTCCGAGGTTTGATACAAAAGTTGCGACCATGTTTTTCGACATACTGCGGGATGATTTTGGTTGGGTTCTCCTCATGTTGCAACAACCAAATAGCAGACTGACATTTATTCATAAGAATAAATCTAAGGCTCGTTACCGCTGATGATACTGTACACATTTTTGGAGCGACTTCTGTTGAAACGATTTAGAATTCTTTGTCACCGATTGGCACGAGCCGCCATTTGTTCCTCGTTCGCAGATGCGGGATCCAACGAGAAACTAATTTTTTCCCGCCCAACTCATCATGTAAAATCTTTTGGATTTACATGAAATAAAAATCCAAAAGAAATACCTTGGGTCTTAGAAATACCCAAGGAACTCACATGATGATCCTAATTAATCATCTCGTGCACTGCATTAACGTTTTCCTGGGTGACCGCTGGCTTAGGATCATCTCTGAGATTTGTATTTCCACGTTTGAAATCAGAGTACCAGCGAGAAATTGTCGATTCATGTGGTGCTTCATTACCAAAAATAGCAACAAATTCGGCAAGTTGTGATAAATTTCATCGAAAGTTGTAAAAAATTATCACTCGGAAATGCTCTCGATTCAATTCCATGTTTCTGAACGGCTTACTAACTTTAATAATTCACTGTGACTAAACAACTTGTATTTTGATGAAATTTTCAACACATGTCAATGTAATGTTGAGGTTAATTTCGGAATCATATGTTTTATTTCTTGTGCCCTATATGTGGCTGTATGAAAAATTAAAATAGCGTCTCGTAATTAATTATTTCCTGCAGGTGGTTGATAACTTGAAAAATAAAAATTATAAAACGTTAGTATTGGACTGAGGCGTAGCTGAAGTAATGGATAAACTTTGGTATGATTCGTGTTGATGTGTTGGAGTAAAATGTGTAGGTGAATTATTTTGTGAACTTTCGTATGCATGGAGTTGAGGTATAGGACGAAAGACGGCTGAATGAGAGTAATCTCTTGATTGCAAATAACGATTGTAGTAGTTACGTGGATAACCGTCAACCATATAATTATTTTGAATACCAAACGAATGGAAAGAAAGCATAACCATTCCAATCTTCAAGAAGGGAAGCAAAAAAGACCCAGCAAACTATCGAGGAATTACGCTATTAAGCTCAGTACTAAAACTATTCACTAAAATACTGGCAGAAGATATATCCTCACATGGCATATCCGAAGAGCAGCAAGGCGAATGGAGAGATCATGTTGGATGGACGACAACAGATTGCCGAAGATTGCAAGGGATGGTCTCCCAAGATCCAGCAGACCACCTGGACGTCCACCCATACGTTGGTATGAAAGCTGGAATTCAGCATCCCAGCTACAACTCTAAGAAGTTAGAGAACAAGGCAGATGCCTTACAAACAGGAAGAAGAAGAAGAAGAAGATATTTTCTGGATGGTGCTTTTAACAGAGCTTGTCCACTATCTCTTTTTAGAGATACTACATTTTCTTCAAAATTTCAAGATGTTTCTGCAATCGTTTACAATAGCCTTGTTGACGTTCATTTTGATACTTTGTAGTAAATGAAATCTATTTAGTCATTACTATTTTCTGATGTCAATGCAGATGTGTATTCCTAACAAATGTTTTGAGTTGATAAACACAATGGGTACAATAGATCAATATACTTAGCGCACAATACTAATATTTTGTCTTTGTGTTCATCTCAAGCTGCTAACCCGATTTTAGTAAAAATTACAATCGAAGTTTCGAACCAAAAGCAAAAGCTCAAAGTGGAAAGCTAAATACTACTTAATATATTATTAACAATGAATATTTGAAATACGGACCTTGAAAGATATCATCCCACATTTAATGATGCTATGTGAACACGCACATAAATTTATAATGCAAATCATAATGTATTATGCATAGATAAAGAATTAATTTTCAGGCAAATGAATTTATATAGGTAGATAATTATTTAAATATTTTGTAATATAGTCATTAATCAGAGCAATGAATATTTTTGTTCCAAAAAAATTTAAGTTAATACATATTTTTATAATACAATCAAAATCTTATATAATCTTTTCCTACATTACTGATGAACTAATTTTTTGTACCTAAAAAGTAGATTTTGTTATGTCTTCAAACATGTTTTATCGTTTGTTATATCAGTTGCTTTAAGAAGAAGGTTATATCTAAGTAAAAAGGTGTGGTGAAACAAATGGTTCAGGTTTGAACAAGGCAGAAACTATCTTCCGTGTAGTGAATTGCATATCTTGGCCTAATAGATGCTTTGAAATGAAGGGCAATAAAAAACCAACTTACTTAAAACTTGAGATGCTATTAGATCTTCCGCCACTAGAATTTATTAACCAAAGGAGTGCGGAAGACGCACTCCATCGTGTAATAATCTATAGAATTGGCCACATAGATTACAGGAGATGAAATATTAGATATGTAGTCGAACTGTATATCTCCAGTTAATTATACGTATTGAAATTTTGAGCTTATCATAGACTCAGGTTTTTAGAGGGAAGAGCGCACTAACTTTTCAGGATCTGCTCTGCTCTGATCTACAACTTTTGCAAATACGGGAGCAGAAATATATGGAGATGTTCATACGGATGTTCTATCCTTAGGCGGCGGGTCGGCATCTATGCATCTTAATGATTTCGTCTTTCAACAAGACAATCCTCTAAACATACGGCAAAAATTGCTTCTAAAAATATAAATGATTTTGCCTCGGCCAATCCAATCACTTGGTATGAAACCAATTGAAAACTTATAGGGAGTTGTAAAGCAACATTTTATTGAATTTGAGCCAAAAAAATCAATGAATTAAAGATAAAAATTTTTGATGTGTGGTCCAAAATATGGATTGAAACATGCCGAACGTATGCAATAAGCTGAGTTTGGAACAGACTACAAACTATTTCGGGCCTTTACAGCGCCAAAATTGGATCTAAACTGATGGAAAAATATAGAAATGTACTGTGTAAATTAATAGGTAATGCTTTAAAACTGCTTGCAAGCCTACAAGGTCACATTAGAAGTTCACAAGAGACCTGTTTCAACTATTGAATACGAATTATTGGGATATATACGAGGGATGTTTCAAGTGTGATTAGTAAAGAGTGATGTGTGATGAAGACTGTCTTTTTAAAAGCGGTTACCACTGTCGCGATAACCACATCACTGTCTTTAATTTCGTAAAAAGAATATTAAAGAAAGTGAAGAAAGGTTAGATGCGTTGTGATAGATCTGCTCCTTCGCATGGAATGATTTGCTTCCTTCAGAAGTGGTCACATAACCACGGATGATGCTGGAAGCCCTGGGTCTTCAAAAACTGTTACTGCTTAAGAAATGATTAATAAAGTTCATGCTATTGTAAAGAATAACCACTGAGTGAAAATGCGCAAGATAGCTAATGAAAAGAGCATTTTAATTAAATGTGTGCACAATATTTTACATCAACATTTGAACTTGACAGCAAGCTGGGTACCACGTTTACTAATTGTAACTCAAATGCGCACTCGTGTTTCAATTTCTTTGTCTACGTTCAAACCTAATCCAAAAGAATTTTTTCGTCGATATATTACCGTAGATGACACTTGGATACTTCATTATACGCCAGAAACTAAAACATTGGACTTCTCCCAATGCACTTGCTCCGAAAAAGGCAAAAGCCGTCCTTTCAGCCAATCAGGTTATGGTCACGATCTTTTGGGATTCTCAAGGTGAAATCTTTATTGACTATTTAGAGAATGTCTTATCCGCATATTGTACATAGCTTCACAGAGTCGACAAATGAAATAAAACAAGCAATTAATAAACAATCTTTAGGAAATTAACAAAACCGAAAAACCCATCTGGGAACAAAAACATATTTTTGTCGTCTTACATGAGAGGCACAAAACCCACAAAAAGCTGTAAACTAAAACATAATTTGTCGCCCAACGTGAGAGGCACAAAAACCCACAAAGAGCTACAACCCGTAAATGGGCACTATATCATATTGTGGCGTCCAGATGCGGAAGCCTAAAGAACCGTAGAAAGCGAAAACCAAATAGAATTCTGGGTAACGCTATAAAACCTGCGAATAGGAAAAGTTATGCTAAGTAATAAAAGGTGAATACATACAATACAACAATTCCCTCTGGAAGGGAACCTAATACTTCCAGTAGCGCCCAAACCAACAAAAAATAAATTCAATCAAAACTGCCGATATTATCAACGTTCCAACAACCACATAACGATTCAACGTTCCACGGAAAACACCAACAATCACTTGAGGAAATCCCAATTACCAGACAATCAGACAGTGGGGCCGGCACAACATTAAAGGTGGTAACCCACTAGTCCCAAATGCATCTCAAATTGTGTTCATTGCCAATTGCCCCTCTAGCTCACTTCAACAACAAAGAGGGCCTCCTACAGCCAGCCCGCCAGCCCCACACCATCACCAGCAACCGATAATCCAGTTACCAGGCAAACCGCAAATGGGGCCGCATGACCACCACCAGCAACAACCCTATCACCATTCAATTTCATCCACAAAAATCACAAGCCAACGGTACCAACTAACCGTCACATAAACCAACGCAGCAATCATAAAAAATAAGGGCCCATCAAATCGAAACAAATCGAAAAGATCGAAAAAAAAACAAAGATAGAGAAACATCTGTCTCGCCTAAGATAGGTGATGATAACCACAATTCAAATCACTGGTAGGCACACGCATCAACCGATTACGAAGCATGCAACCTTCCTGTCTCTGATGTCTTCGTCACGATGTCTTCGCTCAACTACACTAGAGAAGCTTGTATTCATCGTCCCGTTACTGTCACATTTGTTCCGGCCGGAATAGGCAAACAGCGAGATACACCCTATAATCTCTATACTACGAACTCAGCGCCTGTTCACTCACTATACTTTCGGCAGCTAGCTTGAAGGCGGATATTCTGACTTACTTTCAATGTCACGAGTCAAAGTAATGATTGAGGCTCTGCAGGCAAAAAAATTCACGTAAAATTCAAAACTACAATGTACAACATCAACTATATAACACGGAGACAATCAACTACGAATACCTCATTCTGATGGAAAAATTTAATTATGATCGGAAAGAAACAACGTCAAATCAATCAAACATATTAATCCACACTACGATGCTGTCAACTTATTTTATTCATTTCTCTGGGACCGTATTGTTATCGGCATATTGTGCATAGCCCCACAGAGTCGATAAATGCATTAATAACAATCTTTAGCAAACTAACACAACCTAAAAACCAACCTGGGAACTAAACCATATTTTTGTCCCCCAACATGAGTGGCACAAAAACCCAAAAAGAGTTATAATCTATAACAAAGGGAAGCATAATAAGTGGTCAATATTATGCTAATTTATTGACTTACATAGGCCTTTCCAAATGCTACGTAGGTCTTTCACATGGTCGAGGTTCTTTGTAGGTGTACGCTACAAAATAAACACAACATCTGATTGTTCGATCCACTCTTCAAGTTCTTCAATAAATAGCAAATTTGGAAGTTTTATAACGTATATAATGACGTAATATATAACTAATGGATATCAGAAAATACGGATATGCGCTCAAAGTCGTAGACATGTTAGCTTATATTCTGAAAATTGTCATTAACAGAAAGTATTAGGGCAAGTTAATGTCGAACACATTTTTTATGTTCAACGCGCACAGTGTATAGCAGAATTTTCCAACCCCTTTTGCGCTAAGCTTCCTCGGGTTGTAATTATATATTTTCATGCTCCCCCCTGTTACCTAACCTAAACTACCACCGTAGGTACGTCGCTGCCAAAGACAAACAGCGAGTGGGGCGTTGTAAGCTCAGACCTGCCTTGACATGTCCGGAACTGTTTGGCTAAAATTATACGTGATCCAAGAGAATTTTTTCATCGATATGTCACCGTAGATAAATCTTGAATACATCATTATACGCCAGAAACTAAAGCATAATCAAAACAATGGATTTCTCCCGATGCACGTGCTCCGAAAAAGGTAAAAGCTGTTTTCAGCCGATAAGGTTATGGCCACGTTTTTTTTCGGAATCCCAAAGCATAATCTTTATTGACTATTTAGAGAAGGGAAGCACATTAACTGGCCAATATTATGCTAATTTATTGGTCCGTTTCGATATAGAAGTAAAGAAAAAACATTTGTTCAAAAAGATAGTTTTGTTCCACCAACATAACGCGCCCTCTCATACATCCGCTATTGCAATCATTAAATTAATCGAATTAGGTTATGAATTGTCCCATCAACCATAATTGGCAGATCTGGTTCCGTCAGATTTTTTCTTGTTCCCAAGCTTGAAAAAGTAGGTCGATGGAAAGAGATAGGGTACAAATGAGGAGGTGATAGCCGCGATGTATGGATATTTTGCAGAGTTTTCAAAAGATTAGGGGACACTGCAGTTTCTTGTGACAATTCTTGCTTACAATTTTTTATAGGTCTAGATAATAAGACTATTAAGTTTGCTTGAACACATTTATTTTATTTGAATATTTATCTGTAAAAAATATAAAAACGAACAAATTTCACGAGTTACAAACAGAGTTATTAACAACAAAAAAATGTGACACCTAATGTCACAACTTGCCCCAACCTGGGATTCGTTGTGACACTTATTGAGTTGATTGTAACAAACACTACTCCTTTATACATCGTCGTCGGAACTGCAGTGAACGCAGACGAAATATGGACATTCATCTCTATATTCTTTACGAGCCCATTTGAAGCAACTCGTGCACTGCAACCATTTTTCTTTTGTACGAGAGTTGCAAAAAGGTTCGCTACAAATTAAACAGAAAGTTTCATATTCATCTTCAGAACTGCTACTAGCATCAATGGTTTTAGCAATAGCCTTAATTTTAGCTTTACACATATTTCTCTTGGCACCGGATTGTTTAGCTTTTTTCTTTTGTTCTTTCCATTCTTTTCTCTTATTGTCATTTTTTAATTCCTCCATATTTGGAGTATCTGTCCAAATGGCTGATCCGCTAGGTTTTCACCCTTGTCGTGTAGCTACTCGTTTTTTACCTTTGGGTGTTGGTCTTACATCTTCTGGAGAAAAATATGTGGTGATACCCGAAGGTCCAGGTAAATTTATAGGTTCTAAATCTGCAATGCGTGCTACTGGAAGTGAATCTCGACGGTGAATTGATCGGGATAATTTGGGTTTCAATATTGTTGGTTTGACTATCGATCTGTATTTGTGGAATAACTTGGTTCAGAGATACGTCTGCCTTCAAATCATTTTCCGGATTTAGACGGTCCGTAACAGCTGCAGGAAGAAACTCATCATCGGAAAAGATATTTTTATTGAAGGGAAAAATTCCAGCGGCAAACCCAGCTTGAATATTTTTTGGTTTTGCTGCCAGTGGAAGAGTTTGTGGGTTTGTGGGAGCAGAGTGGTGGTAGAGAAATTACAACAACTCCATTTTCTTTGCAAACAGAAGTACCTTTTAATGAGAGATGAGATTCATGGTTATCCAATATCAAGAGATCCGGTTTTCGCCAGTTGGCCAGGCATGTTTAGCGAAATGGTTGAAGCAAATAAAGAAATCATCTTCCGTCGTCCAACCTGACGGATTGGCGGATTCAATACATCCTGGAGGGCCGTTGTTAAGAAAATAGTCCCTGTAGTTTTTTCTTGGAAACAAGAAGAACATCGGGGGAACTGAATTTCCGCTGACACTAACACCAAAACAAAATGTTACTAGCATACCCCTTTCAGCGAAAGTTGCAGAACCCATTTGTATTATGCCCTTGTAGCGCGACTGAGGCTAGTCGATTCAGGAGTCCTCAGGGATAATGTTTGATGTCGCTTAAGGATACCCGTATCATCTTTGATCCAGTTGTTGCGGACAGTTACATTATTCTTA